>JAOEGS010010057.1:23424-36563 GCA_025447755.1 Corythornis vintsioides
GCTGCTGTCTTGCCAGCAAGTGCCTTAGTGTATATGGTGCATTGGATGGTGTCAAAGGTTGCTTCTTCTTCAGGGTTGACATTGACATCATGACCTGGAAGGCTCTGGTCACTTTCTGGTACCTCATGTTAATTCATGTGACCCTCTTCTTGCTTGCTCTTCGAAGTTGAGTAAGGCAGTAGAGCACTTTTGCCCTGTGTTTCCAAATGCTGTATACATAAATAGGACCACACGGTCAAGGCCTTCAGACTCCTCTTATGGGGCACAACTGTGCAAAAAAGGTAATTCTGGAAAGATCCACAAACCATCTGCCTATGGATGGATCAGAAAAAGCTACAAGTTACTTACCAGAATTTTTAGAATAAATGTAACACCAATACTCATGGGTGGCAATAAGAGCAGGAAGGGCCCTGCTAGTGTTTACAGATCTCTAGGACAGCATAGCTTTTCTACACTGCCAGTCCAGCATACACAGATTTGACATGAGCATGGGAACAAAGTATGGCAGCCCAACACGTGAAGAGTGGATGCTTCAAAACACATACAGTTGCAACAAGCTGGCATTCTGTGAGATGCCTCATCCCACGACTTGAAGAGCAGCCTGTTACCAGCATGCTTCAGCGCATGACTAGGCAAATTGCTGCTTTCTTACTCTTTTGCATCTCTTGAAGTTGTGTTTGATGACAAATTGTTCAACCAGTCACTTCCCCACCCCTTTGTAGGTAGTTCTTTTCTGTCATGAAAAGCTGTAGGAGTTGTAGGAAAAGAGATAACCTGGACATGGGTTCTGCATGGGATATGAACGCTTGGTTGCAGCTCTTAATGAAAACCTGAACAGTGATGGGCCATGTGGGGGTTTTACTAGGCCCCTTGGGACATTTTATTATTTTTTTAAATTTTTTTTTTATAAAAAGAACAGTAGGAAATAAATGTCAGTAGGCTGCATCAGTAAAGTATGGAGCCAATGATAGGGACAGGCTGTTGGGTCTCTGGTTTGTCCCTGATTGCAGCAGCACTCCTGGTGTCAGACAGCGGGCAAGTCGACACGGTGTTCTTTGGCTAGCAAAATGTGAAAGAATGCTGGTGGTTTATATCAAATATCATTCCTCTGCCTGCTCTATACAGTTGTAATTAAGTAAATATGTTTAAATATTAGGGCAAATACAGTTAAAATTTTGCAGAAGAGACAAACTCTGCCTTATCATGGAAGTCCAATCTGAAGTTTGGCTGTCTCATTTGGATGGATACATGCAGGAGGAAGGAGTTCACTTTGTTTGACAAGGAATAGGGAGTTTTTGGTTTTGTAACCAAAGCTGTGCTTTGTAAAGCAGTTGGGATGAGTTGTGGAAACAGATATTATTTTTTTGGATCCTTTTACATGATGGTTTATGTAGTAGCTGTTCACCATTTATGTTGGTAAATAAATCTGTTTTATGGAAAGCAATATTTAAAGGAAAAGACAGTCTCTGTCCATATCCCCAGACCTGACAGCAATTTGGTTTTTGTTATTACTTTATATGCAGGCACCATTTTCTGTAGGAGATCCCAGTTTCTGTCTCTCACAGATGGCAATGCATTGTTCTGTCAGGACTCTGTAGTATATGTGTGTTTTAAATAAAATTAAGTGTTGTGTATTGAGCTCTGAGATAAGATCATCACATTTTATATTTTAGATGTGCCAACAAGGGCAAAACACTAAAAAGAAGGAAGGAAGAAAAAATGACACCAGAGCTGAATAATTTCTATACTCAATTGTTTCATAGTAAAATGTAGTACAGCAAGGGTGCATAATTTACCTCTTCTTGTTGACTGACTTTGCAGAACTGTATCTGAATCATTTCCTGGTAGTGAATAAAATCAAGAGGTTTTCAGGGTTGTTTAGTCTGGGCAACTGGGAGTTGGTGTAGCTAATGTGTTCCAGGAGGTTAACCACTGTGAACTCTCTTGTCTGAGCCATTTCCCCTTTTCTGATGATTTTCTACCCATACAGTTGCCTTTCAGGTAGCAAGTTATCAGCTGTCTCTCACATAATGTGAAAGAGATCAATCTGTGGCACTGTGAAATCTCAAAAACATGTATTGTGTGTCCCTGCTATAGCCAGGGAGGGGGTAAAGGGAAGTGATTTTTCCACAGCAATGATTTTTTTCTCCCAGAATAAAGACATTCATATTTTATGTGCATTATTTTTGAAAACCTCATTTTGTATTCACATGAAATCACATTAACAGGCAGGATATTTATCTGTAATTCACATCTATCTAGGGGAAAGGTGTTTCCTCTGAGGCATTTAATGGAAATTTTTATTTACAGATAGAACCCAAAAACCACTAGAAATTTTAGGTCATGCTGACAAAGGTGAGTAATTAATGCAGGATCGATCCTTCTGACCTGGATGGTGCTATTGCTGTAGAAAACTGGGTGCAGGTAGTGTGGCTTTACACTACAGAGCCATCTGGAACTGGCAATTACATGGTTTGCAATTAGCTTCTGGTGTCAAGATCCTCAGGTTAGAGGGTTTCTTCAATGTAGTGGTTTCTGTGGCACCCCGTCACTAATCACACATGGGATGCCTGCAGGCGACTGCTGCTGGCAATGCTTTCTTCAGCATTTAACCTGGGCGGTTTTGAACAGCAGTCCTTCTTGTACTTTTTTTATTAACTACATCTGTGAGCTTTTCATTGATTTTTCTTCCCTTCCCCTCCCCTTCTTTTTCTTTTTTTCTTTTAAAAGTGAGTGATGTATTTGTAATTAATTATTTAGTGAGCATAGTATGACATAAAAGGGAATATTTTACAAACTATTATATTTTTATCCTTTGTGTGGCTTTTCTCCCTGCTCTCTTGTGATCTCCCCACAGCTGATCTCATGGATAATGAAAGTAACCACTAATGGACTTCCACTTGTCCGCGGTTAGAGGTGTGCTGCATTTCAGCCCCTGCATGGAGGATAAATTCTCAGGTTCGTTAATGGAAATTTGGAGAATATTTTTCATGTGTAACGGAAGCATGCTAATGGATGTGAAAGCCAGTTCCATTCTTGGGTTTCAAATTAATTTGTATAAAAGCTCTGGATTTAATTCAGTTCAGAATGTGCTCTTAATTCAGTAGTAGAGGAAGAATGGTGAATATGGGAAATAGTGGAAATCTGATGGCCATTATATTAATTTTTAGAAAAGAAGTGCATTCTTATTTGTCATACTGTTCACATTAACAGGATGGCTACAAACTGTGGAACTCCATTGTAAATGATAGTGTACAAACTATTTCTGTACACATTTCTGTTTAAACCAATAATCAACACTTGAGAAGCTTTTAAAAAATATTACATAAAAAGCACAATATTTTTGTGGTGGGGATTTTCTGTAGTACTATAGGATTCATAGTAGACCCTGAATCTGTATAATTAAATGAAGGTGAAACTCTCTTAACCTTTTTTGTTATATGGATGTTTAATTAATACTGTACCAGATATTCCTAGCCTGAGGCTCCAAGAGGAGCCCTGACCAAATAGTTGTATTTCTAAATACACATATCTTGACAACAGCAGTTTCTGAAGATTTTCATTCTTCATGTTTGTAGGTATAAGGTAAGAGTGTTTAAGGCAGCTTAACAGATGTTAAGCAAAATATGCTGACACTAATCTGTCTGTGGTGTTCACAACACATTTGGTTAGATTCTGTACTAGATTTCACCCTGTAGAGCTATTGGACTTGAATAATATATTGAGATATAAAGAGTGCTCTTTTATGAAGTTATGAGTTATTATTTTCATGTGTGGTCATAGTTCTATGTGTGCTCAACAGGAAAACGAAAACTTTAGAAGTTGTGTGGCAAATGGTTGACTCTCATCATCACTTTGGGGTGGGTGGTCTCAGTGGGTGGGTATAATGTGAGGTGGGATCATGCTGTCCATCACATGGGGGCTGCTGGCATATGTGTTACTGGGACTCCAGCCAGCTCTGTTTGCTTCTTCCCACCTTAGGGTGTGAACCACAAGTGAAGGCCTTCAGCTTCAATGGAGACAGAATTTGATGTGGAAAGGGACCAAGTTGTCCAAAGGGAAGGGAAGAGTATAAAGAGCCCTGGGGAAGCAGTGACCCCAAAGCCACCTTGTATAGCTGCCTTCTGCTGTTTCACCTCTCTGAGTTTCTGCCTTGGCTGTGAAAAAGCTTAAGCTTTGAATGCCCCACCTGAGTGCTTATTACTGATAGTTCCATATAATACCTTCTGTTTTCTCTGAAAGAGCTTTGGACAGTAGTAAGGGAGATGCATCCACACTCAAATTTGTGTTGTCTTCTGTGTTATCTTTAAAAGTTGGCTTTACCTACATCATCTAGGCTCCCTCATGAAAGAACAAATATAGAGCGTTTCAATTATGTGTAATATATTTCTGAGAAAAGGTTTAAACTGGCCCATTAGAATGATTTTAAAAATGCACCAAATGATGGTTTTCCAGAGCCGTAACACAACATGTCTTCTGCTGGTTGTACTGCTGCTTTGCTCAGCTGCTTTCCAGTGTTTATAGCATACATATGTGCGTTATCACTGACATTATTTTGTCTTGTAACATAGACTGTAAACACCTGAAAGCTAGGTTCCTGATTTTACCCACAGAGTCCCCTGTTAGCAGGCTACTCTGTAAAAAAGTCTAGCTAGTAACAACAACCAGCTGTAATGCAGTACTGAAGCTAAGCTGTTCTCCAGCTGTGCCAGGTCACTCACTCGACTTCCCCTTAACTCAGTTTCTTTGGCTGTGAAGTTAGTTACTTTCTCAAGAGGAGATTCTCTGAACACTTCTTCATGTTTGCAGCTTTCAGCATAACATTTTTCTATTATCTCGCCACTGGTGGATTGATCTGTTGATGTGAACTACAGGGAAAACTGTACAAAAAGGTGGGCAAACAGTTCAAAGTGAGCTTTCCCTGCAATAGTAGATTTGGGGTTCTGTTTGTTTTTGTTTTTTGTTTTGTTTTTGTTTTCTCTAGGTAAATTTGCCTTTCAGAAATAGGCTGGAAAAGGGGAAATGGCAGACATGAGTAGGATGGTTTTTCCTTCTTTGTTTTTTGTAACCACTGTTTTCCAGAAATCTTATATAAGGTGTTTTTAGGAAGTAGTGAGGACTTAAGATCTTCTCTTCCCCTCTGTTGTCACATGTCCTGTCTTTGGGCTGTGCTGGATTCCCTGGAAAGAGTTACTGATTCAGTTGTGTAGTTATCTATATTGCTGATAATATGCAGTCAATACAGTCTCGAGGCCTTCCTGCTCTCTTTGCAGTGCACAGTGCATGTCAGCAAACAGTTTTGCAGTGAATTGATGACACTTTGGGTAAGGTGAATGGAATTGCATTGGTACTAACACAACACATGCTGCGGTGTGCCTGGGGTTATGGCATAAGGAGTTTTACAAAGGTATGTCAACAGGCTTACATCGGTAGAGAGAAAACATGATTTTTCAAGTGCTGATTCTTATATTTGTCAGGTGAGATTTTATTCTTCTGACTATGACATTGTTGAGTTTCTACAGTCTTAAAAAGGATTGTAAGAAAGGCAACTGTACTGAATGCTACCACATCCTGTGCTTGGTTTTACAGCTTGGTCTTTAGCACTCTTCAGTTTCTTTGATACATTAACAAAGGCCTTAATTACTTATATCTTTGAATCTGGGAATTGGTGGAGCTTGAATTAGAGCTTGTAAGGTGAGCAATGATTTTTCACTGTCTACACTACACTCTCACCACGCAGTTACTTACGAGTTCACCCCAACTTGTAGATGATGAAGATGGAGATGAGAAATGATGAAGCTATTAACACATACTGGTATTTATTTATACTGAAAATCAAAAGCTAAAGCAGTTTTCAATTTACTGAAATAATTGGCACTGTGACAGGTTACTGTTTGGATATTATCTTCATCATTTCCCATTAATTACACAAACTCCTTCACCCTGTTTGCAGATTTAGTACTTGGTTTTCCCAATTTAGTGATGGATAGAGTGGTCTTTGGGGAATTGTGGGTATGCTGCAGTTATCTTACTGGAACTGAATCCTCTTGTCACCTAGGGAAAGTACATAATGTTACTAACACTCAAGCAGCCTGGTTTCCATAAATTAGCTGTACAGGGGACCTCAGTGCTCAGCATGTTACCAGGCTGTGGTCAGAAACAAGAGATTTCTGTGTATGTCACCACAACCAAGTGAACTGTTGAGTGCTGCAGGGAAGTAGTATTTGGGGGTGTGATCTGACCACAGTGCTCAGCTCCATCATTCCCATGACCCATGGTGGCTGTGGGCATTCCACAACAAGAGACACTCAGAAACAGTTCTTTGGATCCTTGTGACCTGGCTTCTGGTTCCTTGATATCGATATCTGTCCCCTCCTGCCTGAGCAGCGGCAACAACGCTTGAACTGTGTACCACTATTTTTTCATTACTTTTGCAATGCTAAAAAGCTTGGTTTCTGTTTGCTGTCCTGCCAGATCTGTAAGGACCATAGTAGGGTTTTATCCTGTGGTAGGGTTTTACCTTAGCCAAACCTGAGGTGCAGGTTCATCAAAAAAGCATATATAAGATATCATTTGTTTCAACAGACATTTTAAACACAGAGGAGGTATATCAGCAAAGAGATGTGTGTGACCACTCTCTTTCCTGATTGAGGTTAATGAAGCAATGGTTTAAATTCCTGGTCAAAAGTGCAAGGAGGTTTTCTTTCATGTTGTCAGTGGAGATTTGCTGACACTGTGCTACCATATGAGAAAGTAACTGCTGTTGGCAGGTTGAATTTTTATTTTGTTGACCATCTGGTCTGCTGCTGCTGTGGACCTCAAGCTTTGTGAAGGTTTAATTTAGTCTGCATTGAGGTACTCTCTGTTTCAAACTGTATTTTTGAAATTTGAAGGAGTAAGACATTTGACCCTTAATTAAAGATACATTCAAACCACTTCAGCAATTACAGACTGGGAACAAAGTGGTTGAAGGATGGCTATATTAACAGGAGCAAACATGGAGAAGGTGAAACCTTTATCCTGGAAATTTACGTTGCTGACTTACAGAGCAGACTGGTCAGGTTTTTGTGTGCTGCAGACTGGGTTAAATTGTAGAAGCGTACTCAAAAATTACTCATTACCTTGTAATGCTACATGATGGTGGAAAATCCTTTGAGGGTTAGACAGAATTGTCCTGTGGTCTTGCAGGCTGCAAGAAGTATGAAAGACTGAAGTAAAGCAAGTGAAATACTATATCATTTTTTGTGTGTTTAATGTAGAAGGTATTTTTAGTGTATTGTAGTATTCATCTTTTCAAAGGTAAAAATTTTGGTGGTGCACAGAGAAGATAATATTAATGTGAACAACATATACATCCACAAACACATGTACTGTGATGCTTTTAAAATAAGACTGAGGAGAAGTGTGGCTACTTCTATTCAGAAGTAAAGGCATTTTTCCTTTTCTGTTTTGTTTTCTCTGGAAGCCACAGTTGGGTTCAGTAGCATAATGTGGTTATCAGTATCACTGCACTGCCAGTACTAGAAATTAGCCTTGTGGTGTGCTTTAAATAGAACTTGGTTGAGTCAAGCTGTTTGTCTGTGTTTGCTTATGGTGATAATGTTAAGGATGTTGCAGGTTTTTGTTTTTAAATAAATCAAGGCAAATAAAATGAAGAATTAAATAAACAATTTATATATCTTTGTGTTCAGAATTGGTATTACAAAGACTACTGTGATCTTAGAATAAAGCCAAATAGAATGTAAGTTCATGTTCAACGTAAACTTATTTGTCTTTTACAACTAGTGTAGGCATTATAACATAAGGAGTATGTATCATGAAATTTATGATACATTCAAGGCTTATTGAAATACTTTTTCTTCAGCAAGAATTGAAAAAAAATAAAATTACAGGAATATATTCTAAATGTACCTCATTTGTCCAACAGCTCCTGTAGGTGGCTGTTAGAAATAATGAGAATGGTTTTTACAAACATCTTTATCTACTTCAGACTATTGAAAAAGTCTTTTTCTTCATACTTTTTATTTCTTGATATCCTTTACAACATGACACATCTCTTCTCTGCCCTTGACTTGTGTGCCTGGGGTTTCTCTCCACAGCACAGACATGCATTTATGTTGTCCTGATAGAGGTTTCCACTGACAACCTCCCAGCCATGTCATGCCAAAGCTGCCTTGACCAGACAGTTTATTTACTGGAAAGCCATGGGGAACAACTTGAGGTCCACAGTTGTGTGTACACTGCTGGGCATGAGCAGCTGTGGAAAGGGGCCCGATGCCAACCTTGTGTCTCATCCGTGTCACTACTCCAGGGGAGAGAGCTGGGAACATGGCGAGTGATGTGAGTTTAGCTTGGGGTTCCCTGCCTGGCTCAGCTGCCTCCTAGTGTTTTGTCTACCTTGAGTTGGTACCACAAGCCTGGGTTTTAGCAGACTAAACAGCACAGGAACCTCCCTAGAAGGGCCCTTGTCTTTTTTGAGGCAGACAGATGGGATTTGTGATTATCTTGAGCACAAGCTAAATTGTGTTTAAACTGTCAGTGCAAAGAAATGTAAACCTGCGGCTCAGGTAAGTTGAGATGTTGTCATTGAGACTAATGAAACAGCACAGCTCAGTGCTACATTAAACAAAACTGTCTTGAGATATTCACCAAATCCCCTGATGTGGAAACACATGCTAAGAGAGATGTGCCTTGGAGGCTTGCATGTGACAGAGGTGAGGCATGCAATAAGCAGCTTTTGAGAACTAAAAATTGCCAACTTTATTGCTGCCGTCCTAACTTTCTTACTGGGATGATAATAACACCATGCTCACACCTCAGCATACAGTGTGAAAAGCAGCACTGTCAGTGGAAGTGAGGGAGTGTAAAACTGAAGTCCCACGATGTATGGCAAAAAAAAAAATACAACAGAAATTGTGTTGTAAACCCCTGCTGTCCTGGAAAGAAACTATGTAAAGCCATAATTATGACTGCATTTTATTATGTTGTCAGTGGAAATTCACAATACAGGATCATTTGTAAAGGTTGGGTTGAGTACCTGCTTACACAAAAAGGGGCTTGGAAATGCTTCCTATAAATATACTGCCCTGTATGACAGTTGTAGAGAGCTGAAATCACATTTCCTTGAAACTCAGAGAAGCATCCTCTAAAGGGGGATTTTGAGACTTGGTAAACATGGCTTTCCATATAGCTCTGCTGGCTTAAGCCTCTGAGATTTTATAATACTCTTTCTGTAAGGTTTCTTCAGATTTATTGCAGCTTTTTTCCTGCTAAAAGGAACACAGTTTGTGATCCTGTGGTGGCTGCTTAAACTACTGTCCATATTGAGATGCTCCAGCTTCAATGCTGCTGATCTCTCGGTAGGTTGACTTTGTTGCGATTTACAAAGATGCTGGGAGAGGGTGCCTGTAAAAACAATTAAAGGAGTTTATCTGGGGCCTTCTTCTGGGCTGTGGGAATAGTACACACCAGCCTGTGAGAGTCACAACTGTGATAGTGACAATAAAGAGAAATCTTTCAGTGCAGGGGAATTCTTGTGCTGGGGCTGCATCTCTTGTTATAGGTGGTACTGGTCTTCAGCTTTTAAATATGCCATCTGTGAGGGGAGAAAGAAAACAGGCAGCTGTGATGTCTTCAACCATAGAGCTATTAAACTAGTGCCATTATGATAACAAGCCTGACATTATGTTGTAAAACACGCATCACACTTCTCTTATGCCCATTCTGCTGTTTCTCAACTTCCTCTGTTAGTTCCCATGTAGGCTATGTCACACTGTGGGAGACGTGTCAAGGGATTAGCTCTAGGTGCACTGGGTTAGAGTTTATCTTGACTCCTTCATGATGTTATATATTTCATTTATATGGGGATCAATTTTTTTGTTGTTTTACCTGCTGGCATTTTAGAGCCATTTGACATGAATATTTGTGAGATAAATGTTCCTCCTGAAGATAAGGATAAATGTAGGTGTGTTATGGAAATAACTAATAGTGAACACTGTAAAACAGTGGGGATGGAGTGAGGACAGATGAGTTTGTTTTTCCTCAGGGAATCTAAAATAAACTTGATTTGTCTTCTTTAAATCCTTAGACTCAGTTGACAAAAAAAATATAGGAAGTGATGTTTACTCATGTAATAGAAATATCTTAAAAACAGTTTGCATCAGCTAAGAAAATTTGGCAGGTCAGGGATTTATTTATTCATGTCTATGTAGCTGGGATTATAGGAGGGTTGATGCTTCACCATTTCTCTCTGATAGTAACATAATCTGTTTTATTTTAATAGATGAATCCAGAATCTGTATTGGGCATTCTGTGTGTTCTGCAAAAGACATTTTTCTCTCAATTTATGTCAGAGATTTTCAAAGGCACAAACAGAAGCTAGGCATTTAATTTTCATTCACATTAATAGACTGACCAGTTTCTTCTTTCTTACTTTTTGACATATTTCATTTCACAGTTTTCGTTTCAATTGCACCTGCCTTGTAAAAAGATGTAGGCAAAACAGGCATACATTTGCTAACTCTATTGCTTCTTGTAATCTTGGCAGATTAGTGCTTTACTCAATGATTCCTGTCGCGGGGTGGTTTTTGTTATCTGCCACATCTCTGGATGGCCAGCAAATAGGCTGAGCAGTAGTTTGGACTGGATGGCTGGAGCAGCCTGGAGAAAACATCTACAGAGCATTGGCTGCTGGTCATTGTTATGGGCTCCAGTCACATCACATTCATTACATCTGCAGGGTGAATTGCTTCTCACCTGTGTGGTAAATCTGATATGCACGTTGCATGGCAGAACTCATGCACACATGTAGATCAGGTGGACAGAATCCCAAATTTGTGGCTATGGTTTTGAATTTGTGGCAGGACACAGACCATGTACCACCTAAATCTTCTTCTCTCTCCAGAGTAGATTTTCCTTGCACACATGTAAGGATTAGTATCAAAAACAGTCATAAAAAGCTAGGCCATGGTTAGATATTTCTTAACAATTATTTTCCTTAAAGCATGGTACTTGCAGAGCTACCAAGTGACTCCCTTTTTGTTATTATATTTTGTTATTTGGATTTGTTTGGGTTTTTTTCTGTTTTAGTTTAAACAATTTCTGTAGTTGTCTAGATTTTGCTTAGCCATCATGTCTCCAGTAGTCTGCTGTGGTGATCAACATTATGCCTGGCTTGAGGGAGAGTTAATTTGGAATGGAACATCACCAGTTGTGGAGTACATCCTGGGCAGGGTGCGAGTGCCTGGACCCGGGGCCACTGCAGATGTCTCAATTGCTTTTCAAACTGTTAGACTGAAACTGGTTCATTATTGCCAGTGTCCTATCTAGTCTATTTAGAAAAGAGAAGTGAAAGAGTAAATTACTTAAAACACCATTGCAATAAGGGTAAGTGACTTTTTACCAATGTTGGTGTTAGTAATGCATTGTTTAATAATTAATGCAGAGACAATTCATGGCTATAACTAATAAAATACCTTTCAGGGGAGATGGCCAAGTCACACATCCTTCGGGTTCTTAAGCTGCTCTGGTTTAAGACTGCCTCACATATTTTAAGTTTGCTGAGAACTACTTGTATGGCAAAGGGTTTGACTTAATTGTTATTTGTAAATATGGCTTAATTAAATAACAAGGGGCATGAGTCCTTTATGTGACAAAACATTTTGTGAGTTACCCCAGTGATGTGTCATTGTTATTAGCATGCTAATCATGTATTAGCATATGGGAAAATACAGAGTATTTTCAGTGAGAAGCAAACCTACCTATCTAGCCATATATTGTGTCTGTGTATTCATGGTTCAGGTTTTTAAGAGTTATTCTACAAGAAGCATGTAAAATGGTCTCAGAAAAAAAATTAGCACATTAATTTGCTTCAAATACATCTGTGATGTCTTCAAAACTAATACAAAGAAAAGCCAAGAAGATGACAGTTCTCCCCTGAGCCTTCTTCTCTCCAAGCCAAACTACCCCAGTTCCCTCAGCTCTTCTTCCTAAACTTGTTCTGTAGACCCTTCACAAGCTTCTTTGCTGCCTTGCTGAGACCAGGTTCGATGTATGGTTCCTCTCTGGTGGTTTGTGACACACGAAGTGCTTTTTGCCAGCTCACAAAGGATTTGAGAGGGATCTTTTGTTCTTACCCACTAAAACAGTCTGGGTGTCTGTTAGCCTTTTTGTGAGGAAAGTATGGCAGTAACCTGCCTCACTCTGCTCATGCTTATGAGGGACTGGCATGACTCTTCATCTGGCACTGGACCTCCTGTCATCCCTGTGTCCTTTCAGCATTTCTGCAGAGTCTGTCCCAGGAAGGCCAGCACTTGCTTCAACGTACATCCACAAAATAGTAATACACACCCTGAAGCCAGCTGCTGGGCATGGGCTGCCTTGCCTGCTGTCCTGCCTGCAGCCTCGGGGACACCTGGGCAGCTGGTCAGATTGCAGTAAGGTTATTTTGTTAATTCATTGCAGGGTGCTGCTGAATTCCTTTTCCTGGACGTGATACAAAAATGATGCAAAAATAGCCCTGTCTCATCATATTGCTGTATTGTTGCTTTAAATTCAGCACAAAATAAAGGGCTTACAATGCAAAGGGCTGTGGTTGCTTATGGAACTCTCGCTAACAAAGAAACCAGTAAACTGCATTTGCTTACAATATTGTTTAATTTACGGAGGTTCAATTTTCTGTGTCCCTAGCCTGAAACCAAATAATAGGCTAAATCTTATTTGAACTGAACATGTTGTCTCCAGTTTATTTGTGCATTAACGTTTACTGATAAATTGATCTTTCTTTAATAGTTTTAATGTAAGGAGTACTCTATAAATCACAATTTTAATAGAAACAACTACATTATTGATGCTAACTTTTTACTAGTAAAACAATGGAACACGATTATCATGATTTATTAATAAATAAAAATAAGCCAGGTTCTTGTGTACTATCCAAGAGATTACCTATTTTTTGTTTAATCAGATGTAAATGTTTTCATCATTGTTTTATAATAAGGTTTTACATTTCTGAGGTAGCTTTTTTTCTTTGATATATTAATAAAACCAGCTAATTCAAGAATTGATTCATAGATTCATAGATAGATTCATAGATATTAGGGGTTGGAAGGGACCTAGAAGATCATCTAGTCCAACCCCCC
>JAOEGS010010059.1:0-10493 GCA_025447755.1 Corythornis vintsioides
GGCACCATCCCAGGGGAGGTTGGGGGGGCTCTGAGCACCCTGCTCTGGCTGCAGATGGCCCTGCTCCCTGCAGGGGGTTGGACTGGATGACCTGGCAAGGTCCCTTCCCACCCAAACCAGCCTGTGATTCTCCGATTCCAGGCTGGATTTATCTATCGCGACATGCACCTGGGGTATATCGTTCCTTACTGCAAACCCCCCCCTATTTTCCACCGCCCCCCACCAGCGGCTGCTCCGGGGGCTCGTTGGGCGATACCGCGATGTGGCCACCAGACGGCGCTGCAGAGTCGGCGCCCGCTCTCGACCCCGCCCCTCTCTCCTGGCCACGCCCTTCTTCTGACCACGCCCTCTCCCAGTTCTCCCAGTTCGGAAGCCCAGGAGGAGTGGGTGAAGAGGCTTATTGCCGCTACACCTCGAAACGGCCCTTACGAATCGCCCTGGGTTCACGGTTGCCCCGTTCCCACCCGCTCTGGAGGTGCGGAGCCGCTGACCCCCCAGGTGGGAAGGGGCCTCCAGGATCCCCCGAGAAGACACAAATACATAAATCTGCTGTCAGATAAATACCACGGATTCATTCGCGCGTTCCCACGGTGACCACCGCACCCGGGGCTCCTCCGCGAGGTCCCTTCCCTGGGCATTCCCATCCGCCCCGCGGCCAGCAATAAATGAAGGGCACCTCCCGTGCTGTCCCCACACGACCCACCCGCTCCTCACCGTCTCCCGGGCCAGCAAACCCCGCTCTCCGTTCCCACCTGCTCGCCAGCACGGGTTGGTTCCGCGGGGGGTGGGACCGGCCCCCTCCCAGCTCCGTTCCCACGGCCCCGGCGCGGTGGAAGCATCCCCGCGGGAGGCGGGACACGGGGGGAGCTGGTGGCTCCCGCTGCCATCCCCGCGGAGAAAGGGGAGTGTTTTACTCATGCAAATGCCACCCGTGTGCTGGTTGAAGGCTCCACGTGGCTACTAAACGGGACAAAGTTTGGTTTGCGGATTTATCTGGGGAGCGGCGCCGTGGGCGAGGGATGGATGGATGGATGGATGGATGGAGCGTCCCAGCTCCCGGACTTTGCCCGGCGCTGCCCGGCCGCTGGATGCGAGCCAGGAGGGAGGGCTCACGCAAGTACACGGTGCCACCACGTGTGCCTGGGCTGCCAGCACCGCAGCCCTGGGCACGGGGTCCCTCCGGCACAGACACGGGTTGTGGGAGCAGATGTGAAGGGGGACAAGCAAAGGGGGGGAAAAATGTCATTGTCCTCCGGAGAGAAGCTGCAGCCAGGGGCAGGGAGGGTGGTGAGGAGCAGTGGCAGCCACCTCTGGTGAACAGAATCCCAGCGTGGTGGGAATTGGGAGAGACTTTCTGGGAATCACCTGGTGCCACCCCCTGCTCCATCCAGCAGGTCACCCAGAGCAGGGCCCAGCAGGGCAGTGTCCAGGGGGGTTGGGATCTCTCCAGAGCAGGAGACTCCACAACCTCTCTGGGCAGCCTGGCACAGGCTCTGACACCCTCACACCAAAGAACTTTCTCCTCCTGCTCACATGGAACCTCCTGGGTTCCAGTTGGTGCCCCTTGTGCTGTCCCTGGCACCACTGCCCAGAGTCTGGCCCCAGCCTCTTGCTCCTACATCCTCATCTGCACTGCCAGACCCCACGTCCATGTGGAGGGGACATGGCTCTTGCTCAGGCCAGGCTGCTCCCCACATCCACCAGGAAAGGCAAACACCTCTGCCAGAAAAACCCTCTCCCTGCTCCATGCCACCTGCAAAGTGCCAGCGAGCCGAGCTCTCGGCTGGACTCCCGTGACCCGGGTGGTTGGGAAAGCCACTGGCACAGTGCCCAGCTCCAAAGCCAAACCCAGCCTGAGCCACTCTTCCCAGCTGCCCTGCACGCTCCCAGGCACCTGCCAAAATCAAACCCCCAATGCCAGTGGGGTTGCTTCAGCTGAACCCCACTGTTATTTCCATCAGCAATAGAGAAACTCATCCGAAGAGGGGGGAGACTGATTTTTTTGCCTGATATCAACAGGCCAACTACCTACAAAAGTGTTTTCAGAGCATGGCAGCATTGCTGGGTGGCACTGAGCCCCAGTGGCCAGTCATGGGGTGCAGGCTTGGTCTGCACCCCCATCCCATCCCCCCTGCTGACATCAGAGGGATGGAGTTACCAACTTTTAGACCGAGTAAGCCTACAATGAACTGGTCTGAAACCAGGGTAACCAGACTGGAGGGTGCCCAAGACTAAAGATGACCTCGACAGTTAAATAATCACAAACAAGACGCAGGAATTAAGAGCAGCATCTGAGGACAGCAAAATTCCATCACCCTTTGCAGCTGACACCTCAGTTCTGGCAAGGACCACACACCGGGCAAAGCCGAGGCACCCGCAGGGATCCTGGGGGGGGTGGCACAGGCAGGGATGCCCCAGCCCAGGAAGGGGAAGGTGGGTGCTGAGCTGGCTGGAAGCAGCGGGGGGGGGGGCAGCTGGGGCACTGGGGTTGGCTCAGCAACGTGGGGCCGGGTGCCTCTGGGAAAATGCCACGACTGTTGGACCAGAGGCCACCCCGGGAATGTGCAAGCTGGCGTTTGCTCTGCAGGGGAGGCCTCTGCCCTTGTCATCCAGCACATTCAGAGGGGAGGGAAAACGCTGCCCCGGGAGGCACGGCACAGCCGGGGTGTCCCGCTGCTTGGCAGGACCCTCACGTAGCAAGGGGCTGGCTGGGAGGGTCCCACACGGGGCAGCAGCAAGGCAGTGGCTGGGGATGTTGCTGAGAAAGGGAACGAGGTCACAAAAGCAAAGGGACAGCACAGGGATGGGTGAAGTGGGAGCTGAAAGGCCCCTGGCACCACCCTGGGGCAGCAGTGGTGGCCGGGACCACCCGGTAGGCAGCCCCCCAAGAAGGGGCTTGTCCAACTGCCAGCCCCTTCATCAGGACAGGGCTTAGTCACCTCTCACTGACACCGTTTGATGTTTGGGCTCGTGCCCAAAAACACTCAAACAACTTGGTGCTCCTAGGTGAGGGAAACATGTGTCTGGCTGACCAAGAACGAACTCCCACTGAACCACAGGCAGCACTGGAGTGGGCACCTCCCAGATCCCTAAGTGTTAACTCAGTGCTCTCCAAGCTGCCTCAAGCCCCCAGGTAGCAAAAACCCCCCAGCCCCAGAGAATATTTGGAGATGTGGGGTTCTGCATGGAGGGAAGAGCTGAGCCCCCCTGGCCGAGCCCCCCAAAACCAAGCCCTTGCAGCCCCCGGGCCCCCATCTCTGTGATGTCAAATGCAGAGGGGATTGCAGGCATCAGCCTGGCAACTTATGAAAGTTGGGATTAAAGGGCAGGGGAGGGGGGAGCAAAAACACCCCGGACGCTTTTTTGGCAGGCGATGAAAAGGAGATTTAAACGGCAGCTGCCAGCTGGGAGCCGGAGCAGGGACGGCTCCGTCCCGGGCTCCCCAGCACCGTGGGCACGGTGCATCCCCAGCACGGCTGCTTCCTCCTCACTGCAGAGCAGCAGGGACCCGCCTGCCTTCTCGGGAGCATCTGTGCTGCTTCTCTGGGCAAAGGGAGGGAAGGAAAACAGCTCCCAGCCGGGAAAGCTGCAGGGAAAATGCCATTTTAGAGCATCACCTGCTGTCATTAGCAGTGCCGGGCTACCGAGGAGAGAGACAAGGGCTTCAGCTGCTCTTCAGTAGCCAGATTTAGCTGTGAGCTGGCCACAGATGGGGCTGCACAGCCAGACTGCCTGGAGACACAGCCCAGAGCTCACAGAGAAGCCAGAGACTGTAGCTGCTGATGGAGCTCCAGCAAATTAACCGAACTTAATTGGGAGGGTCACCACACAATGGTTCCACCTGTTTCTCCGCGGTGCTGCCATCTGCCACCCCTCCACCTGATGCACAAGAGGCTTTTTCCCCCCCTCCCCCTTTCACCCCACGCCACAGGCCTCGTTAAGTCGGGTCCTATCTCATCAGGGAGGACAAAGGGCGGCAAGAGCCGAGGGGAACACAAACTTTTGGGGGGCTTCCCTCTTGCCGTAGCCGACCGAGGGGCTACGGAATCACCCTCTGTGTCCAGCTGCAGAAAACACTTTAGTGCCCAGACCTTGTTTTGCCAAGCAGTGGCCCAGCTGCCCTTGGCTTGACACAGCCACACCACGTGCTGGCAAACACCACCCTGGGAAGCGGCTGGTTACGAGCTGAAGGAAAATGCCAACCCGAGGAAAACCTTTAAAACTCACGCTGCCAAAAGCTGGGACCACCAAAGGGCCCCATCTCACAGCCCCAGAGACAGGGGGCCCGTGCCAGCTCACAGCCCGGGTTGGGCAAGGGGTTTGGCACTCGCCGCAGCAGGACGGAGGCTTCTGGGTGCGACAGCTGAGCAAGCTGATCTCTGACACGGCTCCCAGCAGAACCAATCCTCCCCGGAGGTCTCTCCCAGGCTGAGCAGGGCCATATGGCAGTAAAGAGCTCCTGGACAAACCCCAAGTTCACTTGGAAACCCTGCGGAGGGGTGGGCGATGGTGAGATGCTGCCCACCCCCAGCAGCCAGCTGGGAGGGAGGGCTGGGGGAGCAGCAGGTCTCCTCCGCTGGGCTCTGACAGCACAGTTTAGCCAAGTCAGCAGCAGCAGAGCAGCCTCGTGGCTCTGCTTGACACCAAATCAGCCTCCTTTCAGCTCCTGGAGTCCAACCATCCCCCAGCCCTGCCAGGGCACCACTGCCCCATGGCCCTCAGCACCACAGCTCCATAGCTTGGAAACCCCTCCAGGGGTCATGTGCCGTCCCATTCCCGGTGAAATCCACAGAGCAGAACACGGTTTGCTTGTCCCCAGACCTTACCGGGTGTTTCACCGTGCGCTGGTGTTCGTTCCGAGGGCAACAACGACCGCACAGCCCCTGTGGCTGCAGGCGGGATGGAAAACCCACCCTAGCTGCGAGTTTAAGGGGAAATTGGTGGCTTTGGGAGGTCTGATGGTTGGCAGCACCAGGCTGCTCTGACAACACCGCCACAAACGCGTTCGGCTGTGGCGGCAAAGCCTCCACACGACACCCGACCGGGACCTACACCCGACACGGCATCGCTCCCCGGTTGGTATCTCCGGCTGTCAAGCACCTAAAGCAGCGCTCCTGCAGCTTCTGAACCCCTTCACCAGCAAACGCGTGTTCCCGGCCCCGCTTTGAGGTCGGTGCCGGTACCCTCGGGGCCCGATCCGTGAATGAACCGGCGCGTAGTAACCCCGCGGCCCCGCCCCTTCCCGCGAGCCACGCCCCCTTACCCCGCTCAGCCAATCAGCGGCCGCCTCCCGGGAGCGCGGGGAAGGGTCAGACCGGGCCGCGCAGAAGAAGAGATCGCCGAGACGTGGGGGGCGTGGTCTCATTAGCATGCACCAATAGCAGCGCGTTATGCAAATCATCCCCGCGCCGATTGGCTGGGCGCGGGTCGGATAACGCCCGCGGGGGCGCCTTTGTCCCGCAGAGCGCAGCGGGCGCGGGAGACGCGCGGGGCCGCACTATGACTCTGGAGGAGCCGCGGGGGGAGCACCGCGCCGCCGGGAGGTGAGGTGGGTACGGGGACAACGGCGGCAAGGGGTGGCCCGGGTGGGCTCGGCTCGGCTCACCCCGCCCCTTCCTCCCCCCCTATGCCCTCCGCCCCGCTTGACGGCCCCGGTGGCGGCAGCTTGTCTGTGCTTGTCCCGGCGGCAGGATGGAGCAGGCGGGGGACGCGCTGGAGGAGGTGCTGAGCAAGGCGCTGAGCCAGCGGAGCCTCACTCTCGGGGTCTATGAAGCCGCCAAGCTGCTCAACGTGTGAGTGATTTACCCCCCTACCCCGCTAACACCGCTGCACCCCCCCCGTAATTATCCCGCGTAACCGCGGCCGTCCCCGCTCCGCAGAGACCCGGACAACGTGGTGCTGTGCCTGCTGGCGGCGGACGAGGAGGAGGCGGGGGACGCGGCCCTGCAGATCCACTTCACCTTAATCCAAGCTTTTTGCTGCGAGAACGACATCAACATCCTCCGTGTCAGCAACCCGGCTCGGATGGCCCAGCTGCTGCTGCCCGCCACCGGCCCCGAGCCGCCCGCCGACCTCCACTGCGTGCTGGTCACGGTGAGAGGGGGGCTCGGCAGCGGCTCCGCTCCCCGTCACCGCGGGGTGGAGGTTGGGGGTTGGCCCGGCGCTGGGCAGGTGCTTCTGAGGCGTAACCAGTCCGGCCAGTCGGCGGCGAACGCGCCCGGGATCCCGCAACCGGAACCGGCCGCGCCTGGGGGCCCCATCGGGGATCCCCCCGGTACCCGCACCGAGGGTCTCACGGCCCCGCCGAACGTCTCCCGAGAGGCCGTTTGGGTTGCGGGTTACTCGGCCTGCTTGTTGTTTTTCCCAGCGCGGCCGAGGGCCCGGCAGAGTCCCGCTGGAACACGGCTCAAAACAACTTTTCTTGCTTTTGCTGGGGCTTTGGTGGGGGTTTTCTGCCCATGGAGACTCCTGCTCTTCGCTTTGGATTTTACTGCACGCTGCAGGGCACACGGAAATACTTTTTATCTCTTATTTTGGATTTTCCCCCTTGGACCTGTCAGGGGCCCAAGAAAACTTTTTTTTTTTTTGCTTTTTATTTACTGTATTTTTTTTCTCATTATGACAACCTAGGGCCCAAGAAAACTTAATTTTTTTGGTCTTTTTTTTTATCAGCATGGTGAGAATCCTGCAGCACCTACAAAATCCCAAGGAAACTTTTCTTTTTTTCCTTTTTTTTTTTCTTTTTTCCCATTCCCTTTTCCCCTCCGTTTTCCCCCCTGCCCCGCAGTCCAAGGCTGCAGAGCTCCTCTCGTGGCTCTGGGGCCAGTGGGGTTGTTTGCTCGCTGCTAATTGAAGATGATTCACCCTCCTGCCTTCTCTACTCTGCTTTTTGCTTCACTCTTTTGTTGCTTGTTGTTGGCTTTTTTTTTTTTTTCCTCTACGGGGCTTATTTTTGCTCTTGTGTTCAAGCTTTTTTTTATTCTTTTTTTCCCCCCTTTCTCTTTCCAGAACCCCCACGCGTCCCAGTGGAAGGATCCAGCGCTGAGTCAGCTGATGTGCTTCTGCCGGGAGAGTCGGTACATGGATCAGTGGGTGCCGGTGATTAACCTCCCGGAGCGGTGACCGAGCCCTGCCCACCTCAGCCCAATTGCACTGAAGTTGGATCGTTTTGGTTTCTTTTGGATTTTTTGGTTTCGATTTTTTAACATTTTTTAATATTTTTTTTTTTTTTGCAATACTTTTAAGCAGTTGCTCAGGAATTAAAAAAAAAAAACTCCCAGCCCTGGAGTGAGGATTATGGGGAAGGGGGTGGAAAAACACACGCAAAAAACCAACCAAAACGACAACAAAAGAGTAAAAAAGGAGAGGAACCCCAGTGGAGAGGGGGGGAGGTTGAAGTTGAGCTAAGTGTGGTGTGGGACTGGCCAGAAGCACCACGGGAAGCAACAGGGATGAGCCTGGAAGCAAGAGGAGGAGGAGGAGCAGCAGTGCTGCTGGAGGAAGGAGCCCCCAGCCTGCCATGAGGAGGGGGATCCTCCCAACACCCCATGTGGGTTTGTGGTTTTTGCTGTTTTATTATGTTTTTTTCTTCTTTTTTAAAGTGCAACTTTAACAGTTCCTGGTTGAAATACCTTAAAAGGTTAAATTGAAGCATTTTCCAAGCAATCTTAATGTATTTTTGAGGGGGGGGGGAGGGATGTTAATTCTCAAGGTTTTTATGCTAAGATATATAATAATAAGTTATTTTATGATATTGATGAAAAAAAATATTTATACTTGGAGAACCAGAATGCCCTTAAGCAGTTGTTCTGCAACCACTCAGTCTTTTTAACAGTTGGCTGTAAAAAGCAGCCAGGTTACTAGAACTGTTTGCCATTGGATGTAGTGTTTTGTTGGGGGGGTTGCTCTTTTTTTTTGTTGTTTTTGTGTTTGTTTTTTTTTTTGAAATAAAGTTTTAAACTCCAACCCTTGGCCCCTGATTTTCTTTTCTTACCTTGCACAGTCCAAACTGGCTCCTGTTGGCAGCTGCTTCCTGGTCCTGGCCACGGGCAAGGTCCTGTTGTGCTGGTCCTGGGTGGTTGGGATCCTGGCTCCTCCCAAGCCATTAAATGCAAAAGCAGCTGATGGTGCTGCAGGAAATGTTGGAAATATTTATTTTTGCTGGAGTGCTCCAGCTTTAAACTAAGGGGAAAAAAACAAAACAAAACAAACCCAAGAAGCAGCAGCAGAGGGAGCAGGGTTGGGATTGTTGTGGAGGCTCCAACTCCTGCACAGCCTCAGTCTTCTTGGGAAGTGGGGAAACCTGATTCCTGGTAGGAGGAAAACTTGACTCTGTGTTGTATTTTTTTCCTCCCCAGTGTTGCCCAGGCTGCTCCAGCCCCTCCTGGGTTTGTTCCCTGGGCACCCCCAGTGCAGATCGTGCCCTCGGGGGTTGGAGGTTTCAGTGCCAAGCTTTTCACAGCTGCTGCATGCAGGGAAAAAAAAGTGTATTCTGTGTGGCAAAAAAAAAATCTCCAGGCCCCAGGAGAGCAGGAAAAGAGCCTCCCTGGCTGGAGCCCCACACCACCCACACCCCACTGCCCTGGGGACACTGCTGACCTACATCAGGGTGTCCTAATTGTCCCTCTGAGCCGCGCCCGCTGGGGAGGCTGCTCAGCACCTCCCAACGTCCAGCCAGGGCAGGGCTGGAATAACCCCCTGCACCAGTACAGGGCACCTGCTGGGAAGCAGCTCTGGGGAGAATGGTCAGCTGGAGCAGAGCAGCCTGAGAGGGGAGCTAAGCAATGCTGAGCAAGAGAGAAAGGGCCCTGGGAGGCAAGAGGATGGGGTGGCAACCTCTTGGTGCCCCTTGTCCTGTCTCCAACTGGACCCAGGAGGTTCCAGCTGAGCAGGAGGAGAAAGCTCTTTGGTGTGAGGGTGTCAGAGCCTGTCCCAGGCTGCCCAGAGAGGTTGTGGAGTCTCCTTCTCTGGAGAGATTCCAACCCCCTGGACCCACCCATACTCTGGGTGAGCTGGATGGAGCAGGGGGTGGCACCAGAGCATCTCCAGAGGGTCCTTCCCCTCCCTGCCAGTCTGGGGTTGTGCGTTTCCAGCAGTGGCAGCAGGAGGTGCCACTGTCCCCAGCAGGATCAGTGCCCTGTGGGTGCCAGCCCAGGACCAGTTCTCCTGCTCCCCAGTCACAGTCACTGGGGCACGAGGCTGCCCCGGCCACGTCACCACCCACCAGCAGCTCACCCCGAGCCCAGCACGTAGCTGGGACTGGGCAGGAGCTGGCCCTGGCCCTGGAGACAGCCCTGGGGAGGGACACCAGAGCTGTGGGGACAGGGATGACACCCCGAAGCCAGCAGGCTGAGCTAAGCAGGTGAGGTGTGGGTCGGGATGGCCTGGGGATGAAAGTTGTGCAAATTAATAAAATAGAAAATTATTTAAATAATACTTTTTAAAATCCTCTGTGCAGACCCCAGGCTTCAGCAGGGGTCTGTAATGCATCAACTTTTTCAGGGCTGGGTGCCCTGCAGCTCTCACCCATCACCTCAGTGCTCACCCAAACCCCTCATTCCCCATAGGCCAGCCCAGGAAAACTGGGAGCAGCTCCTGTGAGAGCTCCTTTTGTTCCCCTGGGTTAAACCCACCTGCTTGAGAGGTAGAGAAGACTTAAACCCAGCTGGAAGCACACCCAAGAGGCTTGGTAGCTGCACCCTGTCCCTGCCATCTCTGCCCTGCAGATCTGTCCTGCTGGCACCCAAGGGGACAGTCAGGTTCTGATGAGGCTCACCATGCAGATTAAGGGGGGTCAGGAGGAGGAGGTGCTGGTCCCACTGGGACATCCCCATCCCACCAGCATCCTTTCCATGGGGGAAACACCCAGGGATGCACCAGCAAGTCCAAATTTCAACCACCAACCCCCTTGGTCCTTACCCCCCCTGGGAATTTTCTCTACCCCAGCCTGGAGTTGTAGGGGGTTGTGACCCAAGGGCAGGATTTGGCCCTTGGCCTGGATGAACCTCACCCCATTGTCCTCATCCCATGGATCCAGCCTGGCCAGGTCCCTCTGCAGAGCCTCCTGCCCTCCAGCAGAACAACACTCCTGCTCAATCTGGTGTCACCTGCAAACTGATTCATCCAGGTCATTGGTAGAAGAGATTAAACAAGACTTACCCCAAAACTGAGCCCTGGGGAGCACCCCTTGTGACTGGGCACCAACTGGGTTTAATTCTTCCTCACAACTCCCTGGCTGCATAAAGAACCTGGTAGTGTTTTTTTTTTAGCTATCCACACATTGACGTACAAGGAGAGAAAGACTTTTTTATTATGTATTTATATAAAAGCATTGACTTGACAGAAAGCCCCTCCAATCACAGCTGCAGAACCACAATCAGGGTATTATTTGGCTCCCCCCCCCCCCCCCCCTCAAAAAGAAAGTTATAAAAACATAAAAAAAAATAAAATATTTCTCCTCAACAACATGGTAATTGGAGGAACGCGGGGGGGCG
>JAOEGS010010060.1:0-29324 GCA_025447755.1 Corythornis vintsioides
GTATATATATATAATAAGTACACCATAATTCTATATAATAGTATAAATGTCATATATTTTATATTTATTATTGAAATATCTTAATATCCTAATATATTTGATGTATGTTCTGTATCTGCACCCTCCCTTGTCAGCCCAGCATGGCTGGGGTCTCTTCCTTTGCTGCTGATGCAGCCCCCACCCCAGCACCCTGTGTGGGCTCCTGCAACCCCAGCACAGCTCTACATCATGGACTCATCTGCAGCTCAGAACACACACAAAATGGGGAAAAACTGGGAATAATTGGGAATAGTGTGGATAGTGGGGAAGACTCTTCAGATCCAGGCACTGAGGGTGGAAGGAGTTCAAGCTGAGGCGGGGTGAAGGCAGCTGGGAAGCGAGGCCCGGGGGGAATCAATATAATCATTTTAATCAAGTCAATGATGCCCTGTTCAGTCATCAGAGGTTTGTGGGGGTTTTAAGTCACTCTTTATCCCCTCCGGAATAAAGAGCTGATTATAATGGCCAAACCTTTCAAATTAAAAAAAAAAAAAAAGCTTAAGGTATTTTAATGCAAAGCTCCCCGGGGTGGGTGCACCAGACCCTCCTGCCTTATAAAGAGGCTTTGCTTTTGAGGAGGGTCACCTGCACCAGCTGGGCCCGTGTGGCAGTGGCAGAAGCCCGATGGATGCCGCCAACAGCTCACAGGAGCCCTCTCAGAATGGGACCCCAGGGCCTTTTGATGGCCCCCAGTGGCCCCACCAGGCCCCGCAGGGCACGTACCTGTCGGTGGCTGTGCTGATGGGCATCGTTGTGGTCTGTGCCTCCCTCGTGAATGGCTTGGTCATCACAGTTTCCATCAGGTACAAGAAGCTCCGGTCCCCCCTGAACTACATCCTGGTGAACCTGGCAGTGGCCAACCTGCTGGTGACGCTCTGTGGCAGCTCCGTCAGCTTCTCCAACAACATCAACGGCTTCTTCGTGTTTGGCAAACAGATGTGTGAACTGGAGGGCTTCATGGTCTCCCTGACAGGTAAGGACACAAGCCTTGAGATGTGTCTTGGTCTTTGGTGTTAGTGTGTTTAGCAAATAAGCTTTGGGAAGCATTTCATCAACTTGCAGCTTCTAAACTCAACACACTCATGATGTAAAACTTGTGTCCCTTGGCTAATCTTTAGCATAGGGAAGGGTCGAGTAGGTGCTGGCTGTTCCAGATCACCACATACTCTGTCTGGGTTGCATACGGTGGGAAAAGTCACCTGGGGAACATAAGGAGTCCTCTCTCAGGCTGTGCTTCATGGGTGCTGCCTGCTGTGTCAGCACATGGATGGTCTGTGTGTACCAGAAACGTGAAACTGCACAGACCCTTTTGTGGAGAAACTGTGGTTGTAACCACACCAATTGCCAGCAACACCTTTAAAGGCCTCAGAGCTAGAGACGACCTCTGTCTTTGTTACAAACCATTTACTTCAACAGCTCTTAATGATCATCTGCCGTGTCCCAGAGTGAGCAGCAGAGTGGTAGGATAGTCTGTTCCTCAGCCACAAGCCCCCTTCTCTCCCCAGGTATCGTGGGGCTGTGGTCTCTGGCCATCCTGGCCTTCGAGCGCTACATTGTGGTCTGCAGACCCCTGGGAGACTTTCGGTTCCAGCACCGGCACGCGGTCAGTGGCTGCGCCTTCACGTGGAGCTGGTCGCTGCTCTGGACAACCCCACCACTCATGGGCTGGAGCAGCTACGTGCCCGAAGGTAGGGGAGATGTGTTTCATACTCCACAGCAGCATTGCCTTGCATATTGTTTTCCGGCTGGTTTTTAACATCATAGAATGGGTTGGGAGGGCCTTTAAAGTCCATCTAGTCCACTCTGCACCCTGCAGTGAGCAGGGACAGCTTCAGCTACATCAGGTTGCTCACAAGCAGCCCAAACATACACCTAGCCCAGCTCTCTGTGCATACAGACTCAGCATCATGCTGGGAACCACAAGTTACCCTCCTACAGCAGCTGTAGGAGGCAGCTGGCCAGACAAAAGCCACAGTGGCTGAGCTCCAGCTCACTGGGGCTAGAAAAGCGAGAGGTGCTTGGGCAGCATCGCTAAGAGGGGTCATTGCCAGCATTTGGTGTTTTGAAGCCTGTTTCTGAGCCCCTCTCCAAGCCCAGGGTTGGGTTAGGCTTGTTTTGAAACTTGTTCCAGGTCTGAGAACTTCTTGTGGGCCCAACTGGTACACGGGTGGTAGCAACAACAACAGCTACATCTTGGCCCTGTTTGTCACCTGCTTTGTGATGCCCCTCAGCCTGATTCTCTTCTCTTACACCAACCTGCTGATGACCCTGCGATGGGTAAGTACTGTGAGTGCCAGGTGAGTTAAGGGGTTTTCATCACCACTGGGACAAAGACCCTCATGGCAGGTTTTTGATATCTCCTGGCACTGATGTCAGGGCACCTAAGGGATGGAAATGCAGCCAAAAGTCATGAACAGGTCCCTCTCTCTCCTCACCTACCTGCAGGCTGCAGCACAGCAGCAGGAGTCAGACACAACACAGCAGGCAGAGCGGGAGGTGACACGTATGGTGATTGTGATGGTGGTGGCCTTCCTCATCTGCTGGCTGCCCTATGCCACGTTTGCCATGGTGGTAGCCACCAACAAAGACCTTGTCATCCAGCCAACGCTTGCATCCCTGCCCTCCTACTTCTCCAAGACTGCCACAGTTTACAATCCAATCATCTACGTCTTCATGAACAAACAGGTGAGAGAGAGTGAGACATTAGCCAACGAAACCACAGCATCACTGGGGCTTCTGGAAAATAACTTAATGGCCTCATAAAATGTAGAGGAAACTTTGATTCTCTCTGGAAAGTACATGCAGGTGAGATCCAGGGGTTGCTGTATAAGGAGAGAGGTTTGGGGGGAATAAAGTGGAAAGGGAGGAAGAAGCCTCTGAGCCTGAACAAAAGCTCATTTTCTGCTTCCATGATTTTATGGGGTCAGGCAAGTTAATTTTAGATCATAAACTGCTCATTGAACACAAAAAGCAAACAGAATGCAATGTTTATTGTCAATAAACAGCCAGAGCCTGCAAAGAGTGGGGCTGGGAATTAGTGCAGATCTCGCCCAAAACAGAACAAATGTCCACCACTGATTCCTGAGCTGAACACCAGCTTTCTGCCACAGCGTAACACCTGTATTTTCCCTGCCCAGTTCCAGGGCTGCCTGCTGAAAATGGTGTGCTGTGGTCACCACCCCATGGGGACAGGAAAAACTGCTCCAGCTGCCACCAGCCCCCGCACAGACGGGCTGCGGAACAAGGTGACTCCATGTCACCCAGTCTGACTGCTGCCAGCTCCTGCCAGGGCCCCGGCTGCTCCCGCCCTGCCTCACTCAACACGGGCACAGAGAAGCAGCTCTCCACCCCCAGGAGATGGGTGACTCTTGGAGATCAGAAGCACTCCAGTGCTCCTCAGAAAGACAAGACATTGTCTTTTCATGGGACAGGAGCCACCACGTCAGGAGACAAACTGAAACCTTTTATTTCACAATCCTAAGGAAACCCACTCTCCTTCCTACTCCTCACCTCGGGGAGAACAGATGAAACGAGTCATCTCTCCTCAGTGCACAACATTCTCAGTTGCTGATGGGCCCCAGAATCAGGGCCTGAAAAGGGTCTGGCTGTGATGTCACCTCTGGCATGGGCTGTAGGACAGAGCTGCATGTTCCACCATCCCCACAGAGCCTGAGACTTAGTTCATTGCCAGATCTCACTGTGCAGTTTGAGGTCTTGCTATGACTCTGGCACAAATCCATCCAGGGTGTTCAGTGCAGGCTGTATTAATAAACAATAATGAACAGCACAAGTTCACATGACTCTGTTTTACCAATGATGGAAAGTCCAACAGACATCTCTTCCCCCCACGCTACTACAGGTGGCATTTCTCTTGTATCAAGTCCCACACGTGCCATCATAATGGATGGAAAATAAAAATCTCTCAGATACAAAGTTATATTTTATTTATAGTTCAGGTAATAAGGAATGGTCTTAAATCCACTGATGGCCCAGCAAGGGTGAAAACCCAGATTATAAGAGGCCCTGTAGCCCCTGAGGCCAAGACACAGCAGAGCTGCTGCTGCCTGAAGAGCTGGGACATGAGAAGAAAGTAAAAGATGGCAAAGCTTGTAAGAAAACAAAACAAAACAAAACAAAACAAAACAAAAAAAAAAACCCAACTCACCAAGGTTCCACAGCCCCACACCCAATCCTGGCTCTCAAAACCAAGTATTTATCTGCACCAGCTGCAGTTACACCTCTGGCCTGTGCTGCAGTGCATGGAATGGAGAAGCCTGTGGATAAGGCTTATATATAACAGAGTTTAGGGAACACCTCAGGCAGCAAATCCCCTCAGACTCTGCTTGATTGAATTCTCAATCTTTTGAAATGCCACCAGCCTCCATAGTTAATTGTCTTCCAAGTTTTGATTCCACACACACTCACATCACTTTCGAAAGGAGGCTGATTCACAGGCACGAGATTGAAAGGTTCTCCCTCCCCTCAGTGGATTTGTTTCCATTGCACATGGGCCACAGGGAGGTTCCCAACACACACCTCACTCCTCTCCTCCTCCTACCACCTTCCACAGCTTCTGCAGTTGCAGTGAAGGAAATGATGCTAAAAGTTGCTTATCACCTCACTCAATTGCCTCACTGGCCCCCAGTCCACAGCCTGGCAATAGACACCCAGGAAGGCAATCTGGACTGGCTCTGATTATGAGATTTGGGAGACTGAGGGGGTTTTTCCTCTCTCCGAGACTCCCTCCTCCAACACACAAACAAAAATTCCTCCAAACCAAGACCAGTATGACAGGTAGAAAGAAGCTGAAACATGTCTGCTCAGAGAATTAACATGTGCTTTTCTTATTTTTGTTCAAACTGTCCTGCCAGTGCCTCCAGAGAAATGCAGCACCCTCATGCACTGCTGGGTGGTCCCCCCACCTCACCCCCAGCCCCATCTGGTGCATGTCATCCCCCTCAACATGTCCAGCCCTGTCTGGTGTCCCTCCTTCCTCCCCCCAGCCCCATCCCTCTCACAGCTTGCAGGCAATCGGCTCAGGAGGAATTAGAACAGCTCAGTATCACCGTTTTAATTTAATTAATTGGCCTTTCATTTTCTGGGAAGCTGAAAAGCAGCCTTAGATGGGCCCCTCTGAGTTTCTCTGTTGCCTTGTCACTGGTCCTCGTTTAATTGTTCCTGTTAATTACAGCTTTGGTGTCCATGCTTTAAGTTATCAGGATGATTTACATTCATACTAACCTTAAATCTGGAAAAACAGAAGCTGATGAAAAATGGAAATCTAACTGCTGCATTCTGGCCTTGATAAGGAGAACAGACAGGCTACAGGGCTACTTGAAAGGCTCTCTACCAACAGAAATAAAAGTTCTCCACATTAAGATTAAAAAAAGATAGGGAAATGGTTCAGGGTCTGCCCATCATTTGGTCTGACAGATAAAAGGTAAAAAGAAATCCAAGAAGCTGTGGAGATTTCACATGCTGCAAACCAAGGCGGTAACTACACGGCCGTTAAACGCACAGGCGCTCGTCCAGCTCCAGCACAGGGCTGCTGCTCTCAAAGTGTTGTTTTTTCTTTCACTGAGCCAGCCTCTGAAACACAACAAAACACTGCCACAGGTGAGAGGAATGGCCCTGGGCTACTCACCAGTTATGGGTCACAAGCCACTATGGACAGAGCCACACCAATTGCAAAACTTTCCCCCGTGTCAGCACCCTCCGTTCCCAGCAGAGGAGCGCAGCGCTCTGCACGCCCCGGGGCTGGTGTCAAGCACAGTAGGATCTTGTTCCAGCAGCTTCCATCAAGAGCGTAAAATTCTTCAGCCTGCAGGAAGGCTACAGAACAGGCACACAGAGAACTCCGGGTGCCTGCAGCTGGTACGAGCCCGAGTTAGAAAATCTTTAGCTTCTGCCTGGCCAGAATCATGCACCAGACCCACTGCCAGCCTGAGCAGCAGCCTCCCCGCTGCCCGCGCTTCATCTCCAGCTCCATCCCTGCCACGACACAACTCAGTGGGTGAAAGGGTTTCATTTTTGTTGTGATCTGTTCTAAAGAAAGCTCCCTGAGTCTGCCAGTTTGCAGCACCTCCCAGGAGTACCTCTATCCAGCTGCACAGTCGGATGATGGAGAACATCAGTAATTAAAAAAAAAAAAAAAGTAAACCAAAACCCCTCAAAATCCCCAAAACCAGAAAAAAAGAACCACATGGCAGCACAATAACCTTGTAAACTTTTATTACTATTGTTAAACCAAAGGAAGTGCCTGTTAGAGCCAGGCAGCATCTCCACACACACAGGAGGAACACCCGGCTGCACAAAGGCAGCTAAAATCCCAGTGTCTGTTCAAAAGGGACATGGGCAATCTTCACACCCCTGCAGTGTTTATCACAACAGAAGTTAAATATGGAGCTGCTGCATCCAACAAAATCCTGATCCAAAACTCAGTCATAACCAGGATTTTTTTTTTTCTTTGGATGAGGCCTAACAAGAGTATAGTTTAATTAAACAACAACAGGTATCTTTTTACCACCAACCAGATTTTCTCTCTCATATTCTTTTCTAATGCTGGCAGGGAATGTATTGCTGCAATTGCAATCTCTAGAGAACACTGCCTTTTTCTCATTAGCTTTTTGCACAGCAATTAATCCCCTTAATCAGTCAAATCAGTTCAACACTAGATCACAAAAGCGCTAAGAAAAGAGAAAACAAGAAATTACCTTGTTAAATTTAATCAGCAAAGAAAAACACACACTACATGGGCTCTAACAGTGCTCCACACTCCAGCATGGAAACATTCCAGTGCCTGAGCAGTAACAGCAGCCCACAGAAATCACAATCATTTGGTCTGCAACACTGAAAACTGCACAATGCAACTGAGCAGGAAACTATTCAAACAAATTCAGTGCTAACACTGTAATAAATGTGATACTGCCCAGCAAGGATCCAGTTGCTTTACAGGTGAGAAGGACCTTTGGAGCTCCCTGCACAGCTCTCCAGTGCTCTGCCTTCCTCCACTCCCTTCTTCCTTCCACCATCTTCTGTATCTTGCAGGCTTGCAGCCCTTGAATGAGAGTTAATCACCCCACTTTTTAGTATTTTCTTTTAGGCAGGATAAATACAGAGTACTAAAACAGAAGCCTCTGGAGATGCTGTATTACTTTTTCTTTTTATCCTGACCTATAATGAGCATCTGTCCCCTTCAACCACCAGACTCTCCACTGCAAGACCTCAGATGTGCTTTAGCTTGACATCCATATGCAGACTCCAGTGGTTCCTTACATAAATGTAAATGCTGCCTGACTGCTTGTGTGAACAGGCTTTGGACTGAGCCATTTACAGGAACCTCTCAGCCAGATCCTCTTGGTTATCATGACATTTGCCTTCTGTGTTCAGTAAAAAATAAGTATAATTCTGATACCAAACACAAGAGAATCTTGTTTTCCTTAGAAAGATATATGTTAGGAATGACTTATGACTACTGCCTGGCATTTACTGGGGAGTTGTTCAGAGTTACTAGGCTCTGATCTTTTGGGCTATTAATATTTTACTTACAGTGATGTATATACGACTTCTGTCATTGACATGATGGTATAACCATCTTCCCAAATTACTCTTTAAAGTCTTTTCTAAAGAGCTTTCATGATTTCTCTTAAAAGTACATTCTTCTCTATCTTAAAAAATCCACCATTCTGTTCAATTATCTCTGATTTCTGTGAAGACTATACACACTGCCTTCCAAGCCTACTGAAGTATTTACTTTCCACCTACAGGAAATTATATTAACAAAACATTCTTTTCCCTCTCAATTTAGTATGGTGAGCTCAGATGGATGTCTTCAGGCAAGTTTCCTGACATGCTACTCCCTAAGGAGTGACAGCCCATCTTCTGAAAAATCCTGCATAGGTCCATACATGGAATATAAACAAAATACACTTATGAACAAAGCTTCAATTATCAGCTAACCTGAGAGTGTGTCCCTGAGGTTGCTCTTGGATCTCCTCATCCACAGAAAGCATTTTTTCTAGAACATCATCAAGTGTAGAGTGAGCCCTGGTGAATACAAGATTTTAAATGGATGCTGGCAAGTTTAATATTACACATTTTAAGATAGTCAAAATTAACCAAGTTCTTTAAAAAGTTGGCATAAAGTGAGCATTGAATCCTGTTAAATATACTGGAAACATTATTCTAAGTCTTTGTAATTCAAAGCAAAACATCATCCTTTTTTCATACCTTTCTGTTTCCTCTGCTAAATTAAATGACTCCTTAGTCCATAAACTACTTCTCTCCTCATTCCTCTCCGATTCTTTTTTTGACTCTCTGTCTTCCGTTTTAATTTGAGCTGGAGCTATTCACATAAACAGAAAGATTTTAATATCAAAGGTATGAAGGAAAATGATAAATTAAAATTTCTGTTTATTTACTGCTCTTGGGAAAACTTCCCATTGTCCACTTCTCAATTACTCTTTCCTCAGTCATCTGATTTCCTACCAGTTAAGCAAATTCACATTATCTACAGTCAAAGGTGGCCACTAGCAAGACTCAGATAAATATTTTACTGTAACACATTTTTAGATTCATGGGACTGACTGTTTTGCTTCACACTAAAATGAAAAATGCATGTGGAAATTAATCTTTAATCTTTCCCCTTACAATCCTAGATATGGGAGAAAAATCAAAAGAAAACCTGTGGCTGCTGCTTTGTTACCCTACTTAGCGAAATCCAGCGATATCCCCCTCCCAAGACTTATCTCAGTAAGTTCTGTTCCCTACAGCATGTGAATATATTCAGCCACCTTCTGCTAAGCTATGATAAGCAGGAAGCAGTAGGCTGTCACAAAAATGGAGTCTGAAATAGCTGTACTTTATGCAAATACAACAAAACCACAGTGATTGAACAGCAAGCAGTACAGGCTGCTGCATTCCTCGCCACCTAAAAACAAGATACTCCTATGAATAAAGTCACAGCAGCTTCTATCCTTTGGGGAAAAGATCTAACAAAGCTGTAGGATAACACAGACAATGTGCCAATATCATTCTCAAGTGACTATGTTGTTTAGCTTTTTTTACAGACTAACTCATGTTCTCCACTCTTTTTTTGTCTTTTTATTTTTTTTTTAAGCAGCTTTTAATTTTCTGAGTTATTGGGGAAAAAAATGCAGAGCCTATAAAGACTTAGGTTTTCTGCTCCCCTGATATTACTTGCTGTACATCTAAAAATTATTCCCACTTTCTACTATCTGCAGTTTCACAAGCAGGAAGATCCACTATCTTTGGTATCTTTGTCACAAAACAGGAAATAAAATACTGATTATCCCTGTGGATGCTGTTTTCTTACGCTATGAGATCCAAGGCATTATTTCATTAGGGTGAAAAAGGAACATTAGCAGTTAGTATGCACTGTCCACTTTCTCCACAGAAAAACACTCCCAGAATGGAAACTGTATTTTCCAAATGGAAAGCTCTATTTCACACCAGCTGCCCACCATCTATGTGTTTCCTCACTTGTTTGAACACAGCAAACGTTACAGCAGCATAACAAGAGTAGATTAATTATGACAGTTCAGACCTGCAGTCTTTCCACACCAGATCCCCACAGACTTTACAGAATGAATACACAGGGAAAGAGCCAACGTTGTGAAAACACTCTGTGTAACCTTACCAAGAAAGGTAGAATCCTCTCATATTCCTGCTGAACCACCAATACAACAAAACCCCAAAAGCTAAATCCTGAAGTGTTTTGTACAGCTGCACAAACAGCAATGAGTATTCAAAGCATTTTTGCAGCAATGCAAAAGTAACTTTTCTATGTGTAATCTCTACATTAGGACTATTATCAACTAACCATTTGTTTGCTCTCCACAGTCATGCAATTCCTTCTCTTTAAAGTCTTGAGTGATGGAATCTTGCTGCTGCACATATTCTGTTAAAATAGAGTACTTTCTTATTGAGCTGGATACACTTTCTAAATTGACTCTATACAATCAGAGTTTATAGCTGAGTAACCAAAGCAAATTCTTGTGTAACACACACACATACACACTGATAAAAACAATACAGAGTTTTTACACCATGTTCTGTCTGAAGATGTGATCACAAAAAGAAACCTAAATTAGTGAGAATAAGCTCCACAAAAATACCTGAGGGATGTAGCTGCCTGGCTCATGTTGGTTTTAATGGAGAACACACATTGCTCTGGGACACCTTAAAAAAACCCAGTCTACACTAAATTCATCTTAGGGTTAAATTCTGTCTGCACTCAACAGTTCAGCTGCTGGCAGCAGCAGCAACTAACCATTATGTGAAACACAGAAACCTCAAGGACTAACTGCCAGTTACTGAAGCTGTTGATGCCTAACTTCTAATCACTGACTTGACTGCAACTAATTTGGAAGCTCTTGTGTATTTTAGTAGTGACTGATTAGGGAGCAATCCTGCCTGAATGCAGCTGGCTGGGCTCAGACCGTTCTGGGTGAAGTGCCTCTTACCAGTTTCATCCAGCAGCTCTTGGGCTGGTGGAGGCAGATCATCAATGAAGTTGTTAGATGCCTGGGAGAGTGCTGAAACAGAAAATAAAGAAGTCTAGTTAATTAGCAGTGATTAATCCTTAATAACTGTGATATAGGCTTACATTACAACAGCATCTTGCTGACATATTTAATTTATTAACCTGCATGAGCCTGGCTCATTCACATTTTATTGACTATCCTTAAATAATTTAATAATGGAAAATTTGTTTAGAGCTAGACTTGCACATTCAGTTCTCAATCCTGTATTTCAAATTTTAGACCCGTAATATTTACACTTCAAACAGAGGTTGATTGAAGGTCAGAGTTCTTAAGTCTGCAGGTGCAAACCCAAAATCTATAACCTAATTATCCACTGATGTGTGCAAAGACATTTATCCCTGCAAAGAGAGATGGCCAGGAGGAAAAAAAAATACAAGAGAAGAGGAAGTAAAACTGTAGAAATTTTTTTCAAATGAAGTAGAACTGCAGAATTTCTTTTCAAATGTCTTTCTTCATGTATTGATCATTCTATTTGCACTGGGACTTAGTTAAGAGACTCACCAGATGCCTTCCTGGTGCTTCTCAAGGACAAAGTAACTACTGGCAGCTCATCCTGTGTAAGATCATACAGAATGAAACAAGAGATAGTAAATTGAAGAACTGCTGGTCTTCAATCCTCCCCTTCAACACACTTAATCCAAAATGAGGTAAGGCCTTAATTAAAGCCTTAACTCCTATTACATTTTACAATAAGCTCTTCAATCCCTTCAAAACATAAGAGAAGTAGCATCCAGGTAAGCCACATGTGTCAGTAATTTTGCTTAGGCTGCTGTTCAATCATCTTTTAGCCCGCCATGAAATACTGTCAGCTACATAATCTTTATCCATTTCAACCCTCTGTAGGGACAAGTGGGCAGGAATTCTCTGAAAGGCCAGATCCAACATCTCTGAAGATCCTATGTTATGCTTTGAATCATTAGTTATTAACACCAGGTACACTTACTCACCTGAAGAGCCCCCCAAAAACAAGGATTTGTAATCACAGGCAAGTCCCCACTGTCCTCAAACTGAAACAGGTGCTTCATGAACTTCATCCCAAAATAAGATTTTAGACAAGAGTGACACAATCTCTAAAGAGCCCATCAAGGCAGCACTGCACTGTTAATAGCCTTTATGAATTCCAACTGTCTGCTATGCAAGCAGAAAGACACACCTAACTGGATGACAGTGCTATTGTTCTGGCTGAACAAACTCTAATTTAATCTTTAAATGACAACCCCATCAATTAATAACAATCAGAAGGGCACAAAGGGAACTTTTTGTATCTAACTGTCTGAAAAGACAGTTAAGATAATGGTGTGGCTCTGGAACACCTTCAGGTCCAAAAAGATTACTGGAAATCACCACAGTGACCTTGGAAATGGTCAACTTCAAAGACAGGATTTTTTGATACAAGGAAGTTGATAACATTATGCCACATCTCTGCATAAAAAGGGCAAACTTAATCCCCTAATACTAGGGCTTTATGAACATGCATTGCTTCCAAACTATTAGATTGACGCTTTCACCTTGGTTTTCTTCATTAAGAAAGCACTCGTTTCCTCCCCCTCACCCAAGTTTTGAGAATTTTTCAGTTTCACAAGGAAACTTACATACCTGAACACACACACACACACACACACACACACACACACACACACACACACACTTATTTCCCACTACTGCACAGTCAGAAACCTCCAGTTCACAAATCACTTCTTAATTCAGGGTGGCTCAGATAAGGAGCCTGCTGTTGCCTCACCAAAAGACCAACTGATCAACCTCTCCCCTCACAACAAAAACATTCCTTTTCTACCCAGTCATTTTGCAGATACTTACCACTTTGGTGTTCCAAGATTACCAGATCCTGTGCTGGAAAGTGGCTATTCTTTACAGCCAGGGAAGGGCTGGAGGGCAGTCAAGGCCACATTGATGGTGGTCAACATTTACATACGATTAAGTGCAAGGGGAAGCCAACTCTTTAATCAGTAGCACACTGACAGCTTTGAAATTAATAACAACTTTTGTCATTATGTCAACAGATTCACGATTCCATAACACTCACAAAGGCCTAGAATGATTTCTATGCTTGTCATCTTGTGTTTATTTTAAGGAAAAAGTATTTTTAAAATGTTTTAAGGAATGTCTGGCATGAAGTCGATTTACTAGACTTACAGGTTCATTCAATTCAGGTGAGCAAACTGCTGAAGCAGCCAAGGGAACTTCAGTGCTCCTTCCCTCTTCACAGGCTGTAGTGAATGTCTTGGACATCTCTTGAGAGCCACAAAAGGAATAATCTGAAACTACTTCATGGTAGTGTTTGTGTTTCTCAAAGGCTAGTGGAATTTTTTCTTCTACATTTAAAAGAAAAATAGAATTAAAACATTATAGGATAGCTGGATTTTTTAATTAATCTTTTTTTTAGTATCTTGATCACATTTAAATGGAAGCAGAAATGAACATGCACCTGCACATGAAAATTTAAGAAATTATTGTCCATAAATCATTGCTAAACAGAATTTCAAACCAATTACCTAGGAGTAAATTAATGAAAGTACAAAGTGAGTAACTCACAGATCTTAAAAAATCAGTTCAACAAACACTGAGATGACTTTATCAAGTCAAAACATATCAAATACATATTGCACTGTCTTTAAAATGCTAATATCTACATGTATCAAGCCAAATCAATTTTTAAGTGTCTACAACAATTTCTGATTTATGAAGGCCACCATTAACTACCAACTAATTCTCTTTTAGATAGCAGTTTTTTCAGATGCCTCCTTTGAAGAGGTTTCTTTTGGCCAAACAGGCTCTAACTACCCAGTCGTAATTACTCAGACCCACCAAGGAGATTTCAAACAACAGGTAGAGTACTGCTTGTGGTTGCTGACTCCAAGACTGATGTGTTTCCATTGGAACTACATGAACAGTTTCCATGACTTGCATTGATGATTTTTAACATTAGCAAGTCTTGACAGAAAGGTCTGACTCCTGGCACAGAAAGGTGAAGTAATTCACAGGTCTCTCCTCTCTGCAGTTACCTGAGCTGAGGGGGGTGCTGACACTGGTTGGTGCATGGCTCACTCGGGGTGTTTTACATTCCATGTCCCTGCAGTAGTTCTGCTCACAGGTGATACATGACAAATCCTGAATATCTGTCACTGATCTGAGGTGTTCAAACATGTTGTGACAGTTATAATAGCTACATTTTGCAATTGCTCATCACTAAAATTCTGCTGTTTTCAGGTTAAATTTTGTTTAGTTTTATCTAATTTTCCAGAAGGAAGAGACATTCTCTTTGAAGATTTCCCACATAATTCTTGGAAGGCTAAAGATCATCATCTTCAATAATCTTGAAGAAACAAAAAAGTTTAATTGCTTTCCCTTCCTTTACAGAATGTCTTAATTTGAATAATCCTCTATAAAAGCAAGTACAGGAAACTGTCTCCAGAAAGGGCAAGAAATTAAAATGTAAACCACTAGGTAGAAAACTCCAAAATCAAGGAAAGACCTCAAGGTTTAATAAAAATTTAAGATGTTAATCACAACTAAATGTAGGTCTTACAACGTTTTAAAAGAATCAGATAAACTGAAACTGCTAAAGATCTGCAGAGGCACTGATGTCCACTCAAGTTACAATTTTAAGTGGCTGCAGAAGTGGAACTATATTAAGCAACACTTGTGCAGATACACCCTGGATTACACTGTCTTCAGAAGACCATGAAATGGCCAGATATCTGTTACCAATTCAGGAATTTCTATGCAAATCTGCATTATCTGCAAAAAGAAACAAACTTTGCTAGTTAAGGCAGAAAATCATTCTGCAAATTTTTCCTGAGAATCTCAATCCCAAGACTATTGCTGTTATAACATTTATTTAGCTACATCCGAACAATTTGCTCTTAAAAGTAATTTTACTCTGCATGTGTGTGTGTGTGTGTGTGTGTAATATGGAAGAGTATGAAATCTTAATACTTTGATGTGAAGAAGCACACCCAGATTGACACTAAGTTAATTACTAATGACAGTCTTTCACACCAAGGACAATGGTACCTGAAAGCATTTTTATACCAATCTCACAACTTATCACAAGAAAATACTCTTTCAGTACTTCAGATACTTTCTCTCTCAGCTTTGGTCTCTGTCATCTTCCTGCTTTGCATCAACATAAAACTTTTACCACTGTAATAACCAGCTTGTGGAAGTTTTGATATTAAATGGTCTGTGGCTCTTACACATCTTTTTCTTCACTGTAGCTCTTCTGTCGTTCTTCCTGTGGCTCCCAGAATATAACTTCTTGTGCTGTTTCAACACTGGGATGAGGGAAGAAAGGTCATATTCATTGGTCCTCTCAGAGAATTACAAAAAATAAACTTAATTACTTCTCAAAGTTTAAAGGACTACTTTCTCTCTGAGGTAGACTGCAACTTGTACAAATCTTTTTGCTTAAAACCTTAGAAAAATGGAAAATGCCAGGAGAAAAATATCATTTCAAGCACACTATGGATTTCTATCCAGTAAAAAACCACCTAATTGACATAGGCATTTTCGTAAGAAAACTTCAAGTTAAAGAAAACTCTCCAAATATACATTGTTTTATCATCCCCTGATTAGCCTGCATTGTTAGCAGTTCTAAAACTGTAACTACCTCATTCAATGTCAAAGAGGCATTCAAAGGGGATTAGTCAGATGGTCAGAGCTACAGTTCTCTCTATCCTGCTGGCAAAAGCTCAGTTCCTAAGTGAAGGGAGCAACCAAAAACATGACTTTCTACCTTAAGGCCAAGTATTTACACTCTGATTCTGGTAACTCCAGTGGAGGGGTGAGAGTACCACACTGGCAGACAGTAAAAGCAGCTCTCATTCCCACCCTTGGAGTGAGCAGCTGCTAAGTCTGGAGGAACTCGAGGAAAGATGAGCTACAGTGGGGCCAGGGGGCTTTTAAGAAGCCTGCAAGCCACTGCTTAAAGAACGTGAGGGCAAGGACTGGCTCTCAGTGAAAGTAGCCCTTGCAGCATGAGGTGGTGATTCTGGCCAACATCTCTGCATACAAGTATAATGTAAAATTTACAAAAATACTGGATATAAACAAGACAGATGAGACTGCAAGTCTCCCAAGCATGGGCTAATGTTATCTGCAGGCAAGAATCAATGAGTGTACTGGCATCAGATTATTCCCACAGGAGGGGAAAAGGCATGATCTTCATGCCACTTGAGCTCCAAAACCAAAGCACAACAAAATTAAAACAGATGACTGAAGCCTAAATTTGAATTATATTTGCTCTGTTTAAGGTGATAGTTTATCAGTGTAAAAGAAATTTTAACATGTATTAAAAATCCAAACGCGATCACTGTAGAAGACAAAACCCCACAAGACTTGTGAAAATCCAACAAGTATTTTCTTGGCAAGGAACTATGCAGATCACCATTAAGAAACACCACTGGTATCTTATTTGAATATTAGGTATACATGCAGAATTAATAAAGAAAGCACACTTTATAACTTAAATGATGCTTGAAGTAAAGATGAACACAGGTCTATCTACCTGGCTACATGCTCACAGCTCAGCTGATTCACTCCCAGTGTGTTACTGCCAGAGTGCTGCACCACAGTGCTGCAGGACAGTATTTTTCCTCCTGAATACAAATAACAAATGTTCCCTGTTATTGGGTTTTACAAATACAAAAAGAAAGAAAGCAAAACAACTCATTGAATAGGAAATTGAAACTTTATTAAACATTTTAGCTCTTTTGACCTTTGTTGTTGTCAAGAGACAAATGTGTTTTAGAGATGCATTTTCATAAACATACCACAGCTGTCAGAGAGTCAACCACTGAAGCACTGGGGAATACTGCAACATTTACACATCTGAGCTGAGAGGCAACAGACTAGAGAAACAATGACAAACCTTCCATTATTCTGCACACAAACAATGTTAGCTCTTATGGTTTTTAAGCTCAAGATCCTTCTAGCAATAAGAATATTAATGTGTAAATACAACTCTAATTCAGTTTCCAGCACCACAGCAAGTTGCATAATAAGATTAAACTCAGCCCTAGGGTAAAAAACAAAAAAACAAGGTTTTGTTTTAAATGAAACACATCAAGTACATAATCATCACACTCAGCAATATTTTGGTGACTGCAAAGCTCAAAACTCATCTTTCAAAATCCTGAGTGTCCTGAACACTCACTAAAATAATGAGGAGTAAGAGACCAAGTGATCCTGAAGAATCAAGCTCTGGCCTTCTGACAGGAGTGGTGCTGACAAAAAAAGGTGCAACAAGACTCCTGTCTCCCTACCTCTGAAGTACCTTCAAAAGAAATAGCACATTTACCTGAACCCTGAGTACCTGATCCTGCATCCTCAGGTAACTGTTTCAGTAAAAAACCTTCACAAGCATCTTCTAATTTGTCCTTAGCATCTGAGGGCTGAAGGGGAGATAAAAAGGAAGCAAATTCAAGGCAAGCTGTGAAGGGTAGGACAAGAAGACTCTCACAGGATAATGTTCACTACTATCAGAATGGAGAGAAACTTTTCAAGAGCTTATCAGCAAACAGCATGGATTGGATTGGGTAGCCCATAGAATAGTTTTGAATTCTCAATAAATTAATCAAGATGTTTTTATTTAAGACTACTAAGTACTATAATTGATAGACCTGTGAAGGAAAGACTGAAATTATCAACTGTCTAAAAATTCTCTCAGCCAGAGATTATGTAACTGGGTTTTTCCTTTGTTTTGACATTTTGTTGGGGTTTTTTTGGTGCTCTTTTTCTAAGTAGGGGAGTATGTTTTAAAGAAACAGGGTTAGACAAGAATAAAAACACTCATCCTTCTGTTTTCTACAGCTCTTCTTCAAACCAAATGGGAGCATAATCAAACTATGTGTTGTGTAACTTATGTCCAAAGTTCTTAACACCAGCTTCACTCCTTTCTTTTCCATTATTTTTATCTCTAGTTCTGAACTTTCCTGGATAGTAGGAGGAAGGAAATACTCAGGAGTCAAGAATTCTTCAGACACAGATGAATTAAGAGAACAATATAATTTCCTTGAAGGCACCTGTGAAAGACATCACCATTTGAGTTGCTTTTTCCACTATGAGACAATATATTTCAATCAGTAATGTTACACAATACTGCATCAAATTAAACTTATTTTAATTTGATCACTCCAAGTTTTAACCTACCTCCTGCGCTCACATTATCTTGATGGTTTATAGAATGAGAAATACAAACCAAACCAAAAACAGACAGGGGGAGGGGATTGTTAGTCAGATCACAACTGAAAAGATCATCTGTCTTGGGTATTTAACATGAAACATGGAGAGACTAAACTGTTTTACAGATAACTAGCTGCAACTAGATCTCTTGGATTACTCTACATACTCTAGAGAGATTCTCAACTTGTTGAGGAAGGACTGAATTCTTATGAATGGTTATTCCAGACTCTGCTTGTTCATCTTGTGATGATGACTGGCAACTTCTCCCTAGGATGTCAGAATGGAATAAGATTATTAGACAAAAAATAATATGGAGTGATCTGTACCACTGATGGAGTATCAGTGAAAGCAGACAGTAAAACTACTCAGTCTGTCTGGACCTTGGTGAAATAATGACATTTAAATGTTCATATCATTAATCAAGGCATTTAAAGCTCCTCTTGTTCCTTCATCCATAACAATTACAAAAGCTGCTACAGAAAAGCTCCTCTGTGGTACAATTGAAAGAACTGAAGTGTGAAAGTGTGTTGAAAAGCTTTGGTTCTCCCAGGATGGTACATGGTAATCAATGATGATGAAGGGTACACTGATCTTACCTCCACCTAGTAACATGTAATACTCATCTTAGTCTATTATGACTGATTGACCTGCTCTGGGAACAAGACTCTGGAAGATAAAATTGACCATTATTGTAACAAAAATCACAGAGGCTGAAATCTGCTGGGAGATAGAGATAAAAAGATAATTACTTTGTTTTTCAGCCTTACCTCCAGAACTTCTGAATGAAGACTCCAGATCACTCTCCTCAGATCCTGTCTCTCTATCCTCATTACCCAGATCCCAAGGCTCAACATTACCACCCATCTGCCACCTATATCTTCGTTGGTCTTGACTTTTTTGAACTCTAACAGTGACATGTTGAAAGGCTTCCTTTATACTTTCTGCTTCACTTTCAGATGTAAATTCGCTGGATGGAGAGCCAAGTTCTAGATGTCCTGAGGCCACCCTTCTGGCCATATGCTTTACTTCAGCTACAGACAAAGAACAAAAATTAACAGTTCATGCAAAAGAATCTATACATTCAAAGCATTCCCTGTCTTTCATTGTTGTCTGCAGGATTGGAAACGCTGTAGTTATAGCCATAAACTCCTTTATCATGAGGAGTGCTGAACACTTCCTTCCATTTTAAGGAAAGCTTAAAACCTGCATAAATTGATACAGATGAGTCTTCACATGAACAAATTTTTTTTTTAGTTTGTGTTCTCTGTTACTCATGCCTGTACTGCCATCCACTGGTCACTACTATTGTAAACTCACACATCATTCCTCCCTTACATCCTCCAGAGCAGGGCTAGAGATTCCTTGAGCTTGATAATCAAACCATTTCAACGTGCTTGTGATTATTTTATACCCTGGATGTGCAAGACATAGGATCCTACTCATTTGGTTTTCATCCAAGAACAGTCTAATGGAGCTTCAGCAATGAAGGCACATAAACTTCACTTACATAAGAAAATGTGTTAAATTTTAATGCACTGCAGTAAGACTTGCTAACACTAATGCCAAGTTAACACTGATTTACTTACTCCTCCATTCCGACTGCACTGTCCTTTTCTCCTCACTTATTTTTCTACTATGAATTTCAGCTCCTGATTTTGCATAGCACCTATAACAAATCATTATGAAATGCAACAAATTCTGTCAGTGTACAAGCATATTGTGCTAATATTCCCCAGTCAGTAAAGGATGAGAAGTTGGTTCAATGTTAATTAAAAGGCTGAGAGCACACATGTTCTAAGAACCCAGCAGAATTAGCAGATTGAGCTGTCAGAAGCTTAGAAAGCACAGACAGTTATTTAGGTCTATTACAGATTAACCAGACAAGCTGTGCATGGAAAATCTAGATTTTAAAAGCTGTCAACTGCCTTCAGATGGTATTTCTACATAAACACTAACAGGCAATGAATGCTATGTAGTGTGTTTTATTCATGTCATAAGGTGATTAGTGGACAACTGAAGGTATTTATAACTTCAGACTTGAATAACAACAATCCTACCACCAACCCAATTCCCAAGTCATTCACTTGACCAACTAACCACATGTCAGCATCTGGCCTATGTTCTAACCCACTACACCCTTCAGCAATGGGTCTCGCTGATCCAACTAGGTCATCAATCAACTGCTACAGTTTTCCTGACTGATTTGACCCAAACACTGAAGGAGGTGTCTGTCTCTATCTTTCCAACTGATATGTTATTTTTGCCATGTGCTTTTTTTTTTTTACTTTCCATCCATACTTAGAACTACAAAGAGATGACATTAAAAAGCGCAGCAAATCTAACCAAGTAACATATGCTCTGTTTTCACTGAGTTTATCAAGTCTTTCTACTCCCACAGCCCCCAACATAGGTCCCAGTCCTACACCTGTGAAAGGCTAAATATTTATACTGAAAACTGAGCGAGGCTGGCAGAGGTAGAACCACCCTTACCAGTAGAAACTTTTAGCTTGTTCTCCTGAGGTACTATTGCCATTTTGGACTACTGACCTCCATCAGAGAGGCATCTGGAACCCCCTGAACACCACTCTGCCCTGTCACAACAGTTGTCAGTTACTCTGTCAGCTCTGCAAATGACAACTCACAGCAGAGTCCTAACTGGACAGACAGCTTCTAACCTACTGAAAAAACACCAAGCATTTAATGTCATCCTTGATCTTGGATGTTTCTACTTTCGATAGTGGTTACATCAAGATTGATTTGCTAGAATTATTTTTTCTGTGAACACAATCAAAACTCACCACCTCTCTTCTTCACTTCCACTTGCTGCAGAATGTGAATCACCTCCTCTCTGACACCGCAAGTTGAACTTTTTTTTGCATCTTACAGATCCTTGTGGGAGTAAATGCTGAAATGAGTCCAACAAGCCATGATTCAGCACACGTTGGGCATTCTGGTAATTACCAGCTGAGCTGTCTAAGAGATACACCAAGAACTGGACTCTGCAAATCTGATTCCCTAGGTTATATTTTAGTAGCTCTGCTCATGAGAAAGGATAACAACTGCAAGCCTTAGCTGAATAAAAACTCCACCCTGGATTTATGGCAGGTTTCAGATGTATGCAGGCAGACTATCTTAATACATAGTACCCAGGAGAACAAATAGACCTAAATGACTCAAGATTATTCCTACAGCAGATACACACATGAATTTCCTCCTCTTTGGCCTAAGCACATCAATTATTTATGTTTCCTAATGACAATTTAGAAACCCTTACTAATGACAGCTTAGACTTCCGTAACAAAAATCTCTCTGCTTGCCCTACCAGGTCCCATCACCATTTTAGTACAGGATTTTATTCCTTCTTGCTATTGGACTAGGATATTGCTGGGGCATTGGGAAAAAGAATAAATACCACTACTGCACTACTGAGCTGACTGTGGCATGTGCATGTATTTTACAAGAGAGATTCATCCCTCCTCTTGACCACCATCCATAACCACATCTGTTTACCTGATAAGGAATACAGAAGTGATAAACAGTCATCCACTTCAACACTTTACCTCATGGTCTAAGCTCGTTTGATCATCCAGGCTTCTCACCACACTGACGCTGAGATCTTGGTGGTTGTTTTTATTTTTACTCCTACCCATCTCATGAAGGCACTCCCACTTTTCATTCTGAATTGTCTCCATTTCCCTTGTCATCTTTGCAACAGCTTGGAAACTGTTTCCATCCAATGCTCCTTGTGCCTGACATGTTTTTGATGGTGGAATATAGTTACTTGATGGTGGCCCTACATGTTTCCATAAAGCATTAACTCCAGAAAAAAGGCAATTAGTATTCTGGGAATTATCATCAGATCTGTTCCAGTGACCTTCTTGAAAAATCTGGTTAGAAAGCCGATTCATTCCCACTTCCTGGAACACTTTCTTTTGCTTTTCAGCAGCCTCTAATTTGTCCAGTTCCTGCAGTGTTCTATCCAGGGAACCTTCTGCCTGCTGCAACATGCTTTGAGAAATCTTTAAATTAAGGACACATTTGCTGATGTGCTGGTCATTTTTGCACATATTATTCATTCTTCTCCCAGCACCTCCTCTCACCTGTGCCAACATGGATGGGGAGGAGGCCTCACTCATCCTCTCCTCCTTTTTTGTAGTGTTCTCTCTAGTCAATTCTGAAAAGTCACGTTCCTCATAAACTGACACTTCCTCGCAATGCACTCCAGTGGATGCATGAGGATCTTCTTCCTTTTGCTGATTTTTTTCATCCTTCAGAGTTTCTGGGAAGTCTTCCCAAAGGTCTGAAAAACTGGCAAAGATTTCATTGACTTCAAAGCTACAGAGGCTGTCATCCTCATCATTCACACTGAGCGGCTCCTTGAGTTCAGAAGCTACAGCATCATTTTTGTCCTCTGTAACTGGCTGTAGACTGGTGGATGCTTCTTGGTCCTCTAAAGCACTATTATCCTCAGAAAAAACAGAGTATCTATGGACAGTAGTATTGTCTGAAAAATTTAAGTATTAGGCCATTAACAAACCAATCAAACATACCAACAAACATTATCAAACACACTGCTTTAGTACTTAAAATGTTTTTTAAAGATTACAGGAGCAGCATTTAACAGCTCTGCTGAACAGTGTACTCCGAGTGCTAATCACAGTTACAGCCTTGAGTTTATGTTCATAACTAGGGTGGCGGCCAGAATGCAAAGCTAACTGTTTTCTATTTGCAAACTATGTAATAAAAATCTGTAAGGGCTCACATTTTACTTATTAGAGTATTATGGACTGAGAAAATGACAAATGAAGGACACAGAACACCTTGCTGTAAGAAACTGACCTGCCAGGGTTACTTTTTTTCCCTTCAATTCCTGTGTTCTCTTCCAGTAGCTAAAAGCTGGTGTCAAACAGATGTTCACATCTGCACCAACGGCACATCCTTGTGCTTTTGACAGAAATGTCAAATCAGCATGGCCAGTTTGAGACTTAGTTAAGTCCTGTGACAGACAAAATAGAATGAAAGACAACCGTATTTGAGAGTTCAACATCTCCACCTTCTAAAAGAGAAGGTGGTTGCCTTCATGATCACAAAAAGATACTCAATGTTTTGACTCCCACCTGGATTTAAGCAAAACAACTTCTATCTGAATGGACCCAAATTTCCCTGTTTTAAATAAACAAAAGGCTACAATCCTGGAGGTTACCTTTAAGTCATTTTTGAGTATATACTGAATATCCTGAAGTTTTACAGTGCGGTTCTTCTGTTTAGGTTCTAGCCCTGACTTTATGATATCATAATAGGGCACAGAAAGTCTGACATCTGCTCCTAACCCTTGTCCTAAAATGATGAACTGTTTAATATCAGAGTCTTCAAAACCTTCCCAGGGAGGGGTCTCTGCAAGACATAGAGAAAGGATGCTTAAAAGGGAGCTGACAGCAATCTTTAGAGGACAGTTACACTGTAAACCATGCTCTGAATTCTTCATCACCAACTAGCTAATAGAGGGCTTAATTTTTAGGGTGATTATTCATCCCATTTCACTGTCAAAAGTCCAAGACAACACATAACAGATGGCAATATCTGTAGTAACCATACATTATCTTTAAGATTTCTTAGTGATCAAAAAATGAAAGCTGAACAGGCTCATTTTGCACAGAGCAAAGTGGTGACTGAATGTTTTGCTGTCTTCCTATGAAGAAGATAAACAGCAGAAAACACTGTAATTGAATCTCTCAGATACAAACCTTTATTCTCATCCTTTAGGTATGCAATTTAAAGTTTTCTGATTGTATTTTACAAAGGTCTCCAGTAATCTTTGCTATTGTCACTGACATTTGAGGTTTTTTTGCCTGGAGGGCTCCTTTTGCAAGTTAACTCTTCATGAGCCATCACAGGAAGCGTTGCATCCAGTCACACAGGGGAATTAAACAGACATTAGGGGCTAACGATCTGTACTGGAAGCATTCAGTGGGTTACTCTTGTGAAATAAAGCTCAAATATAGATCTACCTGTCAAGACCTCCTGCACTAAGGTACAGAAACTGTAAATATCTGACTTGACTGTGACAACTTTTTCAAGGATTACTTCTGGAGAACACCACCTATACAGCTGGACTGGAACAGGAATACGTGTCAGGTCACTGTGTTCTCCACCATCTTTGCTGTATAAAGAGAAAAAAAAGTTATAAATTGGGACATACAGCACACTTGACTAGAAGGTCTCAACTTCCGGAATTAAACACCCAAGTTTGTTATATCTGCTTTTAGTTTAAATACCTAACAGGTCCAGAGTACACCTGCAAATAAAAATATGCAGTATTTTCACACCAATAAATGTATTTTGGCACATTACAGCAAAGGCTTTGTGGGGAAAGTAACTGCTCCTTTAACAAATCTACATTCAAAAAGAAATCAGAGTAAGTTGAAAATTTCCCAATAGGAATTTTACAAAGGACCCTTCATCTCTGGCCAGTCCCTCTGACCATGAACAAAATACAAGAAGGTGCCAGAGAGCCTGTCAACATTTATTTTTCAATGTATACATATGCCTAGAACACAACCTTCTCCTGGCATTTAACTGTAGGAGGTTCCACTATTAATGTCACAGTCAGCTGTAGCTGAAATAGCCAAGGAATTGCAAAGAGGAGGCCAGGAAGTATATTTTCTCCTTTCAGGATGTTACCATCAACAGATTTTTGTCTATGATCAATTTTAATCCCTTTTTGTACAGTCTAAACCAGGTATTCACATCCTTTCTAATCAGACTGCACTACAGGAAACAAGTAAAACATATTATATAAGTAATAATTTAGCCAGAGGAAATTAACGTGCCCCTCAAATCTACTTTTTTTTTTCCACTGGTGGCACTTTACTACTATCAGTTCAATGAGGTGTGGAATCTTCAACTATTTTAGGTAAGCCTCCAGAAGCATAAGTTCAGTATAACAAGAGAAAACACATTAGAGCTAGTCCAGCAGAACTAGTGACTCAAAGAAAAAATTCCTCTTTGTTCTGTAAGATTAGGTATTATTTCTCTGTGATAGCATTTTTATATTCAAGTAAAGAGCTGCTTCTCCTACTATTTCTATTCTCAAGATACTCATTGAATCCAAGTCTCCCTAAAACTTGCCTTCCTGCCTGGGGCAAAGTTAATGTAGTTGAGCAATAATAATATGGAGTTCCTCACTCCTGTACCTCTGCTGCCCGATTCAGAGGCAGGAGTCTTTAGTCCTCAAGGGGGGGCACTTCAGCAGAACTTAGCCCTTGATTTGACTTTACCTGTGTTTGTCACTTTCCCAGAAACAGTGAGGAAGTTCTTTACCTCTCTATCATGTATTCCAAGTTGCAGAGCTTTGCCTCACCAGAAGAAACAATCTGAACAGCATAGGAGGTGAGGGAACGGTGGATGAAGCCCCGGGAGTGCAGGAACCGCAGGGCGTCGCTGATTTGGAGCAGAAAGTGCAGAATGGTCCCCAAGTGCAGCATGGGGAACTCTGTGCGCTGGGAAAGGAAACGAGCATCACTTGTGTACTGAAGGTCTTAAAAGCCTCATGTAGAGGAAACTGTTGTATGGAAGGAAAACTGCAATGTGAAAATATTCAAGGGAAGAGCTGGGCTCTCCACATTTGCAGCGTACAAACACATGCAGAAGTTTCATTGAATTTACTTATTTGGGTGAAGATGGTAGGTGTAGTTACTAAACTTTTTCCTCTCGATTAGTATCTAAAAAACAAGTTTTTCAATTACCCTTTCATGAAGGATGCTGTACAGAGAACCAAAGGTAACCCTTTCATATACTAAACGGGTTTTCTCCAAGTCACTAGACAGACAAACAGACATCAGCTGTAGCAAACGAGGATGATGGAGTTCACTGCAAGGGGAAAAAAAAACTTAAGACAAACATGAGATTAAAAGAGAAACAGGCCTTGTGTTCTTTATCAATACAATGTGAATGCTTCTCATTGAAATAGTCCAAATTTTAAAAGAACTCTAGAGGTGGCACTTCAGAAACAGTGCTTACTGTCACAACTACAAGAATTATTAATAAGCCACCTGAGAAATGTGCAGTGAAGCATTCATCCAGTCATCTGGATGGGTATCATCTTCTCCTGTATTATCCACTGTGGAGCAAAAGGAGTGGGAAGAGACAGAAGCAGCGACAGACCTGTATTTCTCATGTGGAGAGAAGGTGCCATCAAAGGCTAATAGTCCTGCCAAGGTTAATCACACTCCCTCACATCAGAGACACCCAAACCCCAGGAGCACTTGTGGCTACTGCACACTCCTCTTACCTGCTATGTTCCTGCTCTGCAAGGAGAAGATCAACTAAGCGCAGTTTACTGCAGTTCTTGTGGGGCTCAAAGCTGAGCTCTTTCACTGTCACTCTGCTGCTTCCCCACATTAAGCTACAAAAAGAGCAATTTCTGTAAGTTGCTTTCTGCAGTATTTATTTTTTCCAGTTACAGGATTACTCACAAACTATCCATCATAAAGTACCTGCTGCAACTTTCTGGTTAATATTATCAAATACACACTAAGAGGAGTTAAAATCCTTTTGATTCCACTTACTTTGTCATGATCATGTATGGTCCAACGTGGTAAGAAAATGCTGGTTCATCATCTACCTGAACCACATCTTTTTCCTCAATAATAGGGAGAGATGCCAAGTACCCTAGGTGCCTGCAGCCTGTAAGACAGAACTGAAACAACACCAGGAATAACCTAAAGGAACATGCAACAGTTCCCAAGACCCATCTAATCTGCCACCAAGTCACTGAAATCTTGAGGGTAATCACTGACACAGGAGCATCAGCCAAAGCATCAGAATGCAAAGTTAAGGTATCCAGAAAGTGAGGCAGAAACATGGAAAGCAGGATCAGGCACTAAACACCCACAGGTGACATTTAACAGGAGAGTTCCTATTGCTCACTCCAGAACAGCTTCCTCTGATGGGGCCCACTAATGATCAAAGGCATTAATATTTGCACTCTCCAAAGTTGTTTGTTTTCTTTTTTTCCCATCACTTCAGAAGGAATAAGAATGCACTAAAAATTAAAAATAACAAAGGAGGGGTAATTACTGTGAAAAACATATGACATTGAAAAACTGTACTAGTATAAATAGAAAAACATCATCCAGAGCATCTCACCTTCCCAAAACCAAAGCTGTAAACATTCTTGGCTGCATTAGCTCCACGTTTTAGAAATCTACCCAGTGGACTCTCAACGTTTCTAGGTAGCAAAAACATAAGCAGTAAGAGTAATATGCCAAGGCTTTGAGTAAATACAGCAAGAGAGAAAAAAGTAGAAATTCTGCAACAGCCACATATTTCAAATGTTGCTTGTGATTGGCCCGACACAAGAAGTATAATAGTGATCTTGAAATTCCAAATGACTGTGCAACTCATTAAATCCCTTTAAATAGATGGAATTAAAAATCCTTGTAGCTAAGTATTCTTACCCTCGGACAAGGCCACCAAACCTGGAGGGACTGCAGACAAGAGCTTTTGATGAGCCAACTTTTCTGAGCAGATCAGAGGGAAAATTCTGAATGGCTGCCTGCATGTGGAATGTGCAGTACTGCATGAATTTCAGCATCTGGGCAGGAAGGGGAGTGGAAAAAGCATCAACAACAACATTACTTCAGAACTGCAAGATAAAGCACTTTAAATTAATAGATCATGACTACTGAAAAAAAAATAACTAGTTGCTTGCAATATTTAAATAGGCACTTCAAGAAATGGATAAACATAAAAATTTGAAGAGAAACAATTATATGAAGCTGTAAGAGAAACTTTAGTTGAAAGCCTAGAAGACTAACTTCCAAGATATTCGCTCACTGAAAATTGTAATGTCAGGTTTCTTTTAAAGAGGAGAATTGTAATACCAGGTAAAGGGAGTCTTGAGAGTTTAAAATCAATACTGCAGTCATGAATAAGCATTCTTGATACCGTGTGTTGCTACCACACCAGCAAAAATGACACATCTGCTGACGCTGTTCTTGCACAGACTGAGATACACCAGAAAACTACTTCAGGTTTACTCCTGATTTGCAAACATGTGCAAACAAACTACATATGTGCATCAGGAATTGAAACCAAGGACCTGTAATTTGCCTCCCCTGCACACTCACATAAAAAAGTCATACATAACAAGTTACAGACGCATCCCTGTGCCCAACCAAAACCTTAGCTAAATCATCTGAATCACAAGGACTTCAAAATACCATTACTGAAGTTGAAAAATATTGCTAAATACTTTTTCTAACATGTAAAAGTCAAGAATTTCTCCCTGTAATGGTTTTTTCACTTGAAGGTGATGATGTGAGCACATTATCTGGCAGGTATTCAACACACATTACACATACCTGAGCAATGCTTTCTTTTCCAGATGACATTGCCCAGTTCTGAGGGGTTTTTCCATCTTCATCATGTACTCTCAGATCACCTCCTGCCTCCAGTAACTTGCTAAGAATCCACTGATTCCCTGAGAAGGCAGCGGCATGAACTGGGGTGCTGCCATCGTAACAGCGACTGAGGAAGGTGGAAGCAGAGATGTTTCAGACTCCCACACTACCCTCCAACCAGCTCTGCTTCTGGGGAAAAAAGTACCATACCCAGAACCTCTGTGTTCCCCCAAAGAACACCACACATCACAAAATAAGGAAAATTAGGCACCTACTTATCTCTGAGGATCTTTGGCTAAAATAGCAACAGGCATCTTAAGCACTTCTTTGTTTATATACAGTGAATTGACTAAAATACTAGAAGATTAAACAATCATTTCAATATAAGAAAAAAGTTAATATACTTAACTGATTAGGATCCGCATCATAATCCAACAGCACATTCACTATTTTACCAAGACCAAGCAACGCAGCCGTAAAGAGAGAAGTTTGGCCCATGGAATTCACAGCATCAACATAAACATCTACAAGAAAAGATGAGGAGGCTAGTGCTTGTCGTGTCCCCCCTGACCTGAAGTAAATGGTAACAATTAATGCTGAAAGCAACTACCATATTCCCTCCTAGAAACTGCAACTATGAAAATGGAACAATATTAATGGAAAATGGAAATGAGCAAAAGATCTTCCTTCCAGCTTTCCACACAGGCTGCTCTCTGTCCACCATGTTTTCAAATAAAGGATGTGTTAAGTATCAGAGGCAAAGTATGAAGCAGGATGAGCACAGGTAATACTTGAGGAAAAAACACCTAAATTCTTCTAGAGCCATGAGCAAGAGGCAAGACGAATATTTTGTTACTTTAAAGATGTTTATTCAAAATAGTAAATTCCATCCACGTTAAAAAAAAAAATAAAAAATAAAACAAACTAACAAACACATTAGACATAACCTAGAGGGTTATAGATCTAAAACCACAGCGGCTTGAGAGCTCGGTTACTCATCTGATATACTTTTTGTACCGTGGAATAAAAAAAGAAGAGCCACAAACCGCTCAGCCCGTGCTCTCTCCCCCCCGGCCGCGCAACAAGGCACCGCCGGGAACGGTCATCGATGGCG
>JAOEGS010010061.1:0-46809 GCA_025447755.1 Corythornis vintsioides
AGTCTGTTAAAATCCTCTAATATTAACCCCTGTTCTTATCTGAGCTTTCCCTCAACCACTTGACAAGTCATAAACAGCCATTTCTGGGGGAGCTGCTGATAAGTAAATGCAATTAATATTGTCAACAACCTTGAACATGACATAAATGCTCTCAGGTACTTGCTGGTAACTCTACCAGAGTGAGGTGACTCAACTTCAAATGATTCCATTTAGAACCATGAAAGTAAATAAAACACTAAAAATCACTGGACTAGAGTACAAATCATTTGGTGCTGCTAGACAAGGAATGTCTGAGTCAAGGTTAAACCTTTATTTTAAATATTTTGGTTAATCACACAATGACTGCAGAGCTAGTTCTGTTGAGTTGGGAAGAGGAGAATTTTTCACTGCCTGTTGGGCTAACTCTACTGTCCCTCTCTTCACATACACATGCTACTGTATATTTCCTTACACTCTCCTCATCAATAATGCAATAAGTGACTAGAGCTATCAATCTCTTCAAAGTGTGTGTGCATTTCTAACGTTTACTCCTCAATGCAGGAAGAAATAATGTAAAGAAATCTGTGAAGTCTGCTACATCGCTCTGGCTTCAAGATGCTGGGAAACCTCAAATCAAAATCCAACCCTTAGAGGAAATAACAACAACAAAGCAGAGGCTCACGGGGGTTTTCTGGTGCAGATGACATTTACTGAGAAGGTAGAATATTTACAGTTTCAAGCCTTCAGAGTATTTTCAGTGAGTATAAAATTAAAGTAAATAAATAAAAGTGTAACTGTCTTAAATAGTAGCTTTTTCTTTTTCATTAAAAAGGACACATGACAAAACTGAAATCCAATCAACTTTTAAGCATATTAAAATTAAGGCTTTCAAGTCACATGATGACTTACTCCAAGTCACTCCCTGGGGACCCGATTCTCCCCTTCAATGACAAAACCCTCTCTGATTTACTGGAAAAGGTACAGACCTCAAGGAAAATGACAACCAGCAGTGAAGCAATGGCAGTGCAACAGGAAGGATTTTAAGTAGGGCATGAATACAGAGAAAAGAGAGATAGCAAGATGTGTGGACAGAATGACTTAAGTGATATGTTAAAAATAGGAAATATATAGTGCCTCCTGGGACAATTCTGCACTTAACAGGAACTGTTCTGGTTTTCCTGATTCTTTATGACTCTGCTGACATCCAGCCAGCTCCGTGGCTCCTAACACCACTGAACACCACACCATTGGCTTCCTACAGTGCTAACAGCTCATCCAGCCCTCACACTCATCCCTACATAGATGTACAATACTGGAGAGGGAAAGATGAAGCTGATTGCCAAAAATCTAAGAAGAAAGCAGAAACAGAACTCAAAACACAAAACATACAGCCTTATAGCTTATCATTACCACTAAATACATTTTCATTCCTCCACAGCCTGCCATACATCAAAATATATGAATTGTGAAGTACCCATTCTAAGATGTGGTCATTAAGAAGTTTATCATCTCAAGGAAGAAAACTATAAATTACTTGTCTCAACTTCTGCTCTCTATCCATTTTATAAGGATACAAAGTGTTCTTAAGCCAATGACTTCATCCACACTTGAAACTTTCCTGAAGTACAATCACCATTCCTAAAATATGTCAATTTCTTTAATCACTATTTATGTTCAAACCAAGCTCCCTTCCAATGAAAGATATCCAGTGTGCAGCTTCCACGGAGGCTCAGCATCTTAATGAGGTTACTTAATGAGCTTACAACTCTTCGCTTTGGTACAAAGGATAAGACTAGCTGAGATGTATCTCAGCACATGCACTAAATAAGTGATTTCATAGCACATTATGGTTTATTTTCAAGAAGAAAAAAAGTTTACACATTAAGACAGAAAGAGAGCTCACCAGGATGTCCAAAACAAGAACACAACAAAAACAAAAGGCCAAGCTGAAAGTATAAGCTGATTACTGTCAATGTTCTTAAAATCTACAAAGTTACAACTCAAAATTTCAATTGAAACCTCAGAAGTTCAGTCCCCACAGGCTGCAGGCAAAACAGATGTGATGCCTGAGTATGAGACTTGCCATTATAATACTCTAACATAGAGATTAAAAATGAATATACACGAGCACTAGATGTATGTGATAAAAAAAAAACAAAACAATGCAGAGATAGCAGCTCCCTTCTGTAAAAGAATTGGGAATTTGTAATTTGTGGTGGGTTTTTTTTGGGGGGGGGGGAGTGTTTGGTTTTTTTTGTTTGTTTGTTTTACTGGAAATGAAAACTAAAACTGAATTTCAATTCTGTGAAAGATAATTACTAGAAATGCTTCAGGAAGTAACTTTGCTTTAAGACATAAAAAAATTGATTTTTTGAAGTTTGGAAGAAGGAGCTGAACTGAGTCTTGGAAGCCTTTTCAGTTCTGAAATTCTGAACCCATGTAAATTTTCCAAACAAGATCACTTTTTAGACATAAAAAATTAAAAGCTTGAACTTTCATTTAAAATTCTTCTTTTTGGAGACACCGATACAACTTCTCTGACCAAAGAATATCTTCAAAGAATATCTGATGCTCTGCAGATAATATTGCTGACCAATGATGTCACTTTATCAGTATTTTAGGTTTACAGTGTGTGGGAGACAAATGTCCCAGTTCAGTTTACACCTGCTATTAATGTTATGGTATTAATTCAGTGGTAAAGTTCTTCAACAGGACACTCAGAAAGGAAAGATCATCTAGTCCAACTCCCTTGTCAGAGCAGGGTCACCTAGACTAAGTCACCCAGGAACAGATCCCAGTGGGTCTGGAATGTCTCCAGAGCAGGAGACTCCACAACCTCCCTGGGCAGCCTGTGCCAGGCTCTGGCACCCTCACTGGGAAAAGTTTTTCCTTGTGTTTCCCCTAAACCTCTTGTGCTCCAAAAGTGCACTTCAGTCTATCACTGACATAAAAATTTGGTTACCCAAAGGTAAAAACTGGGCTCTAGAAAAGCTGTAGGGTTTTCCTGGGGCAGATGATTGGGTGGTTTTTGGGTTTGTAGATATTTAACCAGTAAGAGAAAAGACTATTCAGGTAAGCTGTTGGCTATTCCTACTTCAAGACTCCCTGAGGACCATCTTTTCTTAGCTGGTTTGGACCAAAACTAAGGCTCTTGGATACCAGAAACTACTTTAATTTTTTTCAATAATTTTCTAGACATAGAAGCAAAACAGAGCAGTATTTAAAACTTGTCAGCATTGGGAAAAAAATGTTGCTGGGTTTGCTCCATCAATTTGCATGCTAAGGGACTGCTGCAGAGACTTTTTGCTAGTGGCAGAAGAATCCAAGTGATAGAAGTATCTAAGAATCGAGGATTATCATTTTCTTCTGGCAATTATAGAAATAAGGAGAAACTGTTCTCCAGCTAAATGAAAAACACTGCAAACACACTTTTTATACAAGTCTTTCTATACTAAAAAGAAGTTCTAATGGGAAGCTTCATTTTTAAGTGCACCTCACAAATCCATAATTTATACCATCCCTGTGGGATTCAGAAGAAAACCAATGGTAACCATCGCCAGGCTTGACACAACTATGCAAAAAACATAACATATACTCTAAAAAAGTTCTTCCATCTCCCTTTTATTGCTTCTCCTTTGAGATCAGGGATGAATAAAGCAGCTCAGTTCAGCTCAAGTATTAATATTTGTATTACTAAATATCTTATAAATAACATGGAATGGGTTGGGCAAGAAAAGAACAACCCAAATCAATTTCAACAAGACAATTTTGTTTTCATGCTGCTAGATATTTCTTCTGAGTGAATAATAACACAAAAGATTGCAAGGAGAGGTTTGCTGTGGCTGAGACAACAACCAAATGAGAATGCAAAAAGCAGACAAATAAGAGCAAAAAGACTATTTCCCAAGCCACAGGATCCTGATGGTTGACTGCCACAGCAGGAGCCACTCTGCGTTACTGAGACTATTAGTCTCTCTCACAATCTGAGACATAAATGATCCATAAGACAATTCATTGCCTTTCCACCCTATTGAAAAACCAAGTTACTACAACAAGGGAACAAAACCAAACCCAAGTCCAAATTAAACACGTCAAACTTTTTTCTGTTCAAGATTCTAAGAAGGGAAGGTAGGGGTTGGGGAGCTAAAAAGCATCAGGACTTCACAAAGTCCCAAAGTGTGGCAAAAGGGAAACTTACTGCTTGGCAGAAGCAGATGGCAAAACATGGGAGCTTCTTAGCAACTGCTTCGTATACCACACGGCTTCATCAGATGTGAGCCAAGAAATTGGCTCTTCCCCTTCAAGTTCACTGAAGATCTTCCCATATGGGATTTATTGGCAGCTTGGGTATTACTTCAAGCTTGTTGTAAACCACCTGGTTTAATCTTAACATCAAAGAGCTGGGGATTTAATTTATGAAACTTTTTAAAGTTTTTCCGAGCCCATAGCAACTAAGTGCATTTCACATCCCATCTGCTTTCATTCTTGTTTCCTCCTCACAAGAAGCTATTCTGGTAACAATCACACTTGGGCAGAAGTTGAAGCCGGGAAATGCAATAAATGAATATTCTAGAAAATATAGAAATGAGGACTGTGCTCATATCTGTTTCACTGCAAAACCCCAAGAGAGTTACACTTGTAAGAAAGAGTCTACAAAAATATGATAGAATTGTTTTGTAACAATAAAAAATGAAAAATACTTGAGTAGTTCTGAGAGGGAAAAAACAGGAAAAACAAAAAACCTGTTAATACAGCCAGTTTATAATAGCAGAATTCCACTTCAAGCATAATCCTTTTTCCCACTTTGCCATCAATAAAAGCATAAAGGTGTACTTCACTATGTTCTATTTTATGGTGGTCCATCATGCCATCTTTTTGACAGCTACTTTATAGTGCTGTGCAAAGTCCTGTTCATATAGAGGATACCTCCTCTATGAGGTGTACGTGCTGCAGAAAAGCTGGAAGAGGTGTTAAGACTGAGGAGACAGCTTAGCTGAGAAATGAAGTATGCAAGGAGCAAATAAGGTCATGGTGTTAATGGTGGACATAGCAAGTGTATCTGGAGTTGTATGGAAGGATGAAAGTTTTGGGGGGATTAAGCAGGAGGATGGTTGGGTTGCCTGCACTGACAGAAGAGGGAAACATGAAATGATTGCTTCTGAATTGGCAGCGAAACATCCAGGAGGACATGTCAAACAGAAAGGTTTTGAAATAAAACACCATCAAGAGAGGGGTCAGGACAGAGATGGAGCTGTCAGTGTAGATATAAACTGGAAGCCCCAGGAGCAGATAAGGGGAACAGAAACAGAAGGTGGACAGCCCAGGGAAAATCCCACAGTAAGGAGATGCATCAGAAGAGGTGCTCACAAAACAACCAGAGAGAAGACAAGATTAGAAAGAGATGGAATCAAGAAAGATGAGGAAACAGATTTCCTTATCAAAGCATGATAAACAACATCAAAAATAGTATCCTTCACTAAAAGGGGACTAGAATTCTCTTCTATTTTAGTAGCCTCTTGTGAAGTCGACTCCTTCCTTAGCAAGGTGGTTGGGAACATCACGTGTGCCGTTTACATTGTGATAAAATGAAGCAATCTAAACTTGGTCAAGCTTTTAAAAGAAGAAACACATTTGTACACGTCGATTCCAAACAAAACTTTCAGCCATGTGAGAACAATTACAGAGCATCTCCACAGCACCAGTCTGAGGCTCAGTAATTGAAAGCACCATTTCAATAACAATAATATGGATATGAAACATGTACCCGTAGTTTATAACAACATGATGTGCTCTATACCATTAACTTTTAATTAACTCCAATTTTGCCACAATTAAACTCAATTAGAGCAGAATGTCTGACATTGCAATTAGCTGTATATAAACACCCCAGTTGGTGTCACATGGAATTAATGTCTCCTGATGGTGGACTCTCTTTCCAAGGATAATGGATTTACCACCATCAGACTGTTAATTGGACCTGGCACCTCGTGTGTTGTATCTGAGACGTAGCTCCAGAACTTCATCTCCTGAACAACTGTGCATCTCAGAGCTACGTGAATTTTAAACCAGACAAATTCTTTACTGCACTGTACATTCTGGAATCATTCTAAATTTGAATATGTATTTTTCTTCCCAAATTTTGCATTTACTTTTCTAGCCTCTTGTTTGCAAACAATTAAAATTACTATACAGAGAAAAAAACTATGTGCAAAAAAATCATGCCTATTAGTAAGCACCATATTTTATGCAATATATCACTCTTTGGTAGCATTTTATTTTGAATGATCAATTTCTTCTCTTCTTTTTCATACCAGAAGATGAATTCTATCTTGTGAACAGACCTACTGAAATTATTGGCTGTTGGCTTAATATACTGCAGTCTCAATAGGAAGCAGTAAGACAACAACCACTAGTCAGTTCACTACCAGTCTGTTGATGCAGTTATGCTACCCTAAAAGTGGGCAGTAAACCTACAATGCCTATCACTCTTTACCAACCTCACCACTGTTGAACACCATGTGTCATGAGTTAAAACACTTGGCATTACTCATAGAATAAGTCAGCAGTTACTAGTAGTAAGTGCATTAGTATCTGACTTCATTGAGCAAATCTGCGAGATTAAGGTGACACAGTATAAGAAAGCAAACTGATCCTAACACCTAAAACAAAAGGGTTATTTAAATTCTCTGAATTGCCTAATAACTGTTAAAACCCCCAAAAAATCACAACCAAATCTAACACAGGAGACAAGTGAAACTGAAATACTGTCTTCCCAAGGGGAAAAAAATGGGCATTTAGTTCCCAGCACATTTAACACCAAATTTTTATGCAGAAAAATAAATAACACTGTCATATAAAAGCAGAAAATTGGAAGATAATCTACTACATCTTTTAAATACCTAACTCTTGCTTTAAGACATTATTAGTATCTAATCATCTAACACCAAGTAAAATCAATGGGCAACAGAATTACTTAAACACTAAGTGATTTGAGAGGTTTTTGTATTTTGAAAGTGATACATTTCAGCTTCTAACTGTAAAGAATCTCTGGCTTCCTTTCCCACCATCCTAATTCCTCCATTTCATTCCTGTTCAGGATAAAGCAAATAGCCTGTGAAGAAGCTGGTAAATTCTCTGTGCTACTCACCCAGGACAAACCTTGTGTTATGAAAAGGAAAAAATTCTCATTAATAAGTAGCTTTAATAAGTCTAATTTAAAATGATGCTTATAAGCTTCATATATATGTCCTGGTGTTCTCTGTGAAAAGATAAAAGACAATTGACCTGCTGGATATGACTTACCATAATTATATGCTTCTCAAATGTTTTGGGATTCAGAGAAGAATGCGTAATTGGTTCAAATCACACCTTTTATATTTGTCATAAAATACCATAACTTATGTGCTGAATAGCAAAAATTAAAATTGAGTAGCTAATATCAGCACATTAGCTCCTCATATAATCCCAGTGACAGCATCAGCAGGAGCAGAGGATCATCCAACATAGGTGCAGATTTGATTCGCTACTGATGCTGGATGAGCAGCAGCATCTCTTAAATCACAAAAACTCCTTCTTTGGGGATTAGGATGGGCTCCTGATGGCTGCAGGGGAAGGGGGAGAAAATGTGCATATTGGGCAAGAGCTGCTGAGATCAAAAGGTCGGGTTCTATGGCCATTTCCAATAACATCAGACAATCACACAGACAGAAAACATAAATGATGGAGATAGACTAAGTGATGAAACTGCTCAGAAAGACACTCAGGAATATTCTAGCAAAGGCCAAAATGAAAGGATGAAAAGGGAAACTGCTAACAGTACACAAACCACTGCCAGCATTAAGAATGAACATGCTCATAACAAACATGCTTGGCATTTACCTGCCATTAGGGAAGATTCTGGTGAAGTCTCACATGTAAATGTGTATTCCTAAAGGATGTCCTGAGACTGCTACAGCAAAGCTGGTATCAATACACTGTAAATGCTAATTGCAACTGAATATACCATGCCCACACTGTCATTTTAAATAATTGGAGCAGAATCTATTGGAAAAATAATCATTACGTGCTACTGATGGCATTTATCTGTAATTATTTTCATTGAATCACATCTTCAATTTTCTGAAATCAATGGGACTTCCTCTGTGAGCTGAAAAACTGAAAAAAAAAAATGTATCATCTTTTTTGCTTACTAATTTCTACTATTCTGAGAGTTTGATTTACAAACAGAAAAAAAGTTTATTGAAAACAGTTTTTATTCACAATACAAACCTTTCTCAAAAGCCTGTAAGCAGCCTGCTGTACTTTGGGGAAATGACTCGAAGCCTTTCTGAGATACAATTTTGCCTTTAATTGCAATTTTAATTCAGAATTCAACTAATCAATTCACTAATCCCACTTACTAGAATTTAGGAGACAACCTGAGATTCATATTTCCACCTGGGAAGACCAGCCAAGAACTGACATGGGAAATTATTTCTATGCTTGCATCTGCAAGTTCAAAGCATGTGGCAGTGGTAGTAAGCACAGCATTGATCAAAGCTACTGATAAAGACATGGACTGAAATTAAATGCACATCTACAAATACCTCAGCTCCTTTAAAGCATTTTCTTTATAATACATACATTGCAAATAGTTTTAACAGGAACAGAGTATCAGTATCATGAGATGACTTTGTGACTTAAAATTAGTAGTGAATGTTAATTTTGCAATTTAAATTGCGAAAATTAAACTGACAAAATGCAGTGTATTTTTCAAATGGGTTAATATATGAAAGGTTACAAATGCAGTTACAGGCTTCTACATCTCTGCTGCCATAACTGTGTTCTGCAGAGTGACAAGCAATTAAATGTTTTGAGAATCAGTTTGCTGTCTCTTGAAGTCCATAAATATAGAATCATAGAATGCTTTGGGTTAGAAAGGACTTCTAGAAGTCGTCCCCCTGCAGTGAGCAGGGTCATCCTCAACCAGAGCTGGGTGCTCAGAGCCTCCTCAAGTCTGACCTTCAATGTCTCCAAGGATGCATCCTCCACCACCTCCCTGGGCAACCTGTTCCAGTATCTCACCACCCCCATAGTAAAGAACTTCTTCCTCATGCCCAATCTAAACTACCCATCTCTAGTTTAAAATGTGCCTCTATTGCTATTAACTGCTATTAATATTTAGAACAATTTTAGGCCTGACAATTACCAAGATTTCTGGGATTTTTTTCCAGGTCTCTATTGGAACCTCCAGATTTCTGAGACAAAGACTGCAGGAGCCTCTGAGGAAAAATTCCAGTTACTGGGAATAAGGCCTTCAGACCTATAGATCCCCAGACCATTGAATGAAACTCAGTGTCTGTACAGAGTGCAGGATAATTGTCACACTGCCCACGGGGAAACCAGGAGCTCACATAAATGGCTGGCCAATAGGATAGTCTCCCATGGCAAATGTTTTCTTTCCTCTTTAGAAGAGAAAACAGAAAATGCAGTAAAGCTTCATAGCATTTAGGGAATATATGCTATTTTTAGAACTATTTCTTTACTCCCTTTTTTTTGTCCCCTCCACTAGGTTTCCCTAGCAGTAAAGAAAAAATGGAAGTTATTTCCAAACTGGTTTAGATAAGAAGAAAAACTCTTAAAGCTGTCATGATTTTCCTCCCTCTTAGTAATTTCTTAATATATCATATTCCTGTTATTTAGTAGATCTAACAGAAATGTAACTGCTTTATTTGTTCCCATCCACAAATAAAAACTGCAACCTATACTCATATCACCTGTGCATTTTTTACACATAACACATTTAAGAAACACATATCACAGAACCTTAAATAAAATTTTCAATGCACTGCATTGATATCTGAATTACCATTATGTACAATAAATATTAAGAATAATGTCAAAGGGAAGAATTCTGCACAGATGAACTATCTCTACAAACTGGGACAGCCACACAGCTGCATAGCAGAGTACACTACATAAGTCCAGGCATTGATTTATTTACTTCTTTGAAACTTCTTTTTACAGTGCTTTTTCTATTCATTTCAATAATGGAGACTTCATGACCCATTGTGCCATTTTTCCTCAAGGTATGGAAAAAACACTTAATAATGAATATGCCATAATGGGGGCCCTAGGAAATTATTGCAACATATTAAGGCTCCTAAACCTTGGTGCAAAAAGAAGACACAGAAAGACTGCATTTTGAAGATAACTGCACATTCAACTGGACCATGATATTTAAATGATGAGATTTGTTGTAGCCTAATTCCCTCTAATGACAAACATGCACAAAGGAACACGAATCCCTCAAACCAAGTCATTGGAGCATGCTTATTTCTTAATTTTATACAAATTCACTCTTTTGCAAAAACATCACGTTGCTCCACATTAATTAAAACTTACCTCTGCATGAAAATTACAAACCTGTGTAGTGTTCTTCCCACAAACACATGCAGCTTTAAAATTAAGGTCCATTATTTTACAATAACTTGACAGAGATCTAGTATTAAACACACGGTTCTGAAGTCACAGAACTAATTATTATATTGGGTGCTGTGTTCTACAGCTCCCTTTTTGACCACTTTTGTGTAGCCCACAACTCCAGTGTTGACAGAATCATACATTAGAATTATTTCTAATTAACTAAATGCTAGGAATTTCTAGCCAACAATATACTACTTAAATTAATATGCATAATTTGATGCAAGAGAGATACAGTCTAAAAAGCATTAAAATGGAAACAGGATTATTTTTTCCACTGGAATTCTTTAGCATGACATATTAATTGCCTAGGCTGTTTCATCAACACTGAAGACAAGGTAGGGCTGTGTAGTAAGTCATCCAGAATCAAAGATCCCCAGAACACAGGTTTTGCAGGGGATTTGTTTATGAACACAGAAAGGATAAAGCAATTCAGCTTGTGTGGAGACAGTAAAAGGTTCTGTACAGTAACAAATTTAGACTCAGATGATGGGTATTCATACCCTTAGCAACACCACTTAAAGAGCATAAAACAGGTCAGTGTGGCTGAATGAGGAAGCACGGAGAGTGTAGGAAAATTGTAAGTCAGTGACATAAAACATCAAGAAAGACAGGGGGAGTAAAAAGGTTATGGAATGACGTGAAAGTGCAGGGGAAAAAAAAAACATGCAAGAAGGTGGAAAATGAAAAGAAGATTGCAGGAGAGGATAAGATAGGTAATATGATTTTCTTCAGGTACATAAAGAACAAGAGGTCAGAAAGGAGACAGCAAGTCTTCTGGCTGCAGACAGGAAATTATTGACAAAAAAAAAAAGCAATGAATTCATTGCCTTAGTTCTCAAAAAAAAAAGTTATTACAGACCATACCTCAGTTTTCATTAAAAAGAGAAGCTATAGATTGTTATGGATCCACATTTTCAAGATGAAGAAATAGTCACAGAAACCAAGGTCTTTCTAGCAGTTGGAACTTTAAAATACTGATTTTTGTCCAAATATCTAAACAGGATTCTTTCTTTACTGAAAGGAACAAGACATACAGAGATTTGAGCAACCAAACTCTGAAAATTTCCATATTATATTCTGAAAGGATTAGGAAGATCTTAAAGTAGTGTTGTGAAATAACAAGTAATACCAGACCTTCAAGACTTTGGAGCCACAGGAAAGGTGCTCTACAGCAGAAGACACGTGCAACGTTATTGCACAGGGATCAAGGGGTCAAGAAACTCACAACTTGTGCAATTTTTTTTTCCAGAAAAATAAATTAAAAATTACACAACTCATAAGAGGTGACACAAGACCCTCAATTTAAAAGCTGCACCTTTGCATGCATGAGCAATGGGGCACTCCAAGTACACAGCAGTTGTAGGGAACTGGGACACACAAGTGAGGGGCAGCACAGCCCTAGGCTGCAGGATCTCCCCCCTCTGTTCAGAGCTGGGGTGCCCTTGCTGCAGGGGCAGCACTCCTCTGCAGGCCCTGACAAACTGATCATGTTAAACAGTGAAGAACTATCCTGATATTTAAATGCCTTAAAATGCAATTAATATGTGATAGCAAAAGTAGTTTCACAGACTATTAACGTAACATGACAAAAATGTCATTAGTCTCCTCTTGTTTTACTGAACACATCATTATTCTTTCCAAGAATGGTTGTCTATTAGAGAATAATAATAAACAAACAAACAAACAAAACAACCATGAAACCAGATTTGGTGTCATTTGTTACCGTCTCAGTAAACTCCAATTTTTCTCCATTTCTTGCTGCTGTGCAATTCTACCTCCCACTCTTCAATGAGAAAACACTAATTTTGCCTAGTGTTGGGAGTCTGGGCTATTTTTAGCATGGAAATCCAAGCCCACTACCTTGTCTTGACAGTTATAGGTTATAAACAAACCTTTGCTGATTTTTCTCTTTAATGAAACTTCACTCTGTTCCTCCTACAAATGACATACATGGCAGGGCTGTTGAACAGCAGGAATGTCAAAGCCATGCAAGCAGGGAAATCTAAGAATAAAGCATATGCCCTCCAACAAAACTAACTGTTGACTTTTGTATGCTTTCCACATAAATGAGACGAAGATGCTAGTGGCTTCTGAAATGATTCACAGTATCCTGCTGATATCTCATAACATTAAAACCTACAGTATGCATTGAATAGCCTATTTACAGTAAAAATGAACAAGATATGGCAAATTATAGAGTTTATATAAATAGATATCTTGTTGCCTCAAGACAAAATGGGAGAATATACATAAAAAAACCATGAATTTTAACTTCATTTCCTGTCAGGTTTTCTTTTTATCCCATAAACCAACCTTGGGAGAAAGAGATATTTCCCAGTAGCTGTAAATCCCATTTATATCCCAGCTGTGCAAGCAATTATTTAAATCTTACTTTTAAGAAATGTGACTATGTGAAATTTATATGCTCAAGTATTTGATTTATGCACAAAGTTATGGTGACCACCTTGGGTTTGACCTTAGTAAACAATCAATGCCAAGAAGTTCTGTCTGAATTCAGAGGTTTGCCCATACATATCTCCTTGAAGGATCTAGACCTTTCCTTCTGCTGGATTTGTTCCTGTTGTATTTCTGCTTCCAGGTTTGATGAAAAATCTGTTAATATTTGATCTTGATGTTTCATAATCTCAATTTAAAACATAATAAAGAAATACTAATTTTTTTTAATTTATTTTTTTCAAATACCTCATGTCCTTCCAGTTATGTCATCCTGAATCCATTTGTTACTGAAGAAAAGAAGCAACAATTTTTTTACTAATCCATCTCTCTCTAGATGAAAAGGGGTTTAGATTCATTTACTTCACCCCTTCCTCACATAAGTAAAAGCAGTGCTACATTGTGAACAATCATATCAGAAACAAAGGTCAGCACCAAGCTGGAACTGTAAGAACAAAGAACAAGTTTCCATAGGATTCAGAGAGCACTCTAGGAATGTTTTTTTGGACAGAATTCTTTACTGGAGATTGCAGACACCAACAGTGTCCTGTTAATGAGAGACAGAGACGTACAGAGCCTCTCTCAAGCACCTTCCACTCACTCAAGGCATCTCAACCTGAGGTGGAGTACCAGGGCATGATAAATCCTTCTGCAAAGGATGTGGCTGCACTACAATGGACTTACACCAGAGACAACTATGTTCTTCTGTGCAGGATAAATTACAGCCCTTCATTACTAGCTTTTTGCTACAGTAATACTGAAAGGATCTGCAAAAATGCATTCAAGTACTTTCAAATCTTACTCCTTGGCACCTGACCAAGCTAGTTTTCCTTATGACTGGGAAGTATTTCCATTATTTTTTCCATATTAAGCACAGAAATCGAGTCCTTTAGGACTGCAGCATCACCCTGAAACGTTGGGCTCAGCCACACAAACAACAGCCTCATGTAACCTAAACTTCAGCAGTTCCCTCTGGAGATCTGGTTGCTGTTGATTGGCCTGAATTCTGTAGCCTGTTCTCAGTCTAGTTGTTACCCGAGGTATAGAAACAATCCTGCATAGAGCAAATGTTAGTATTTTGCTCTTCAGTCCTGTTAAAGTAAGGTTGCTAAGTATCTCAGTTTGTCAAGACCAGTCGCGAGAGCTGGGATCTGTCATTATAAAAAAAGCTGAAAGCTGATTTCACACTTCTGCTTGTTAAGTATTTTCTAAAGCAAATAAAGCTCTTCACTTAAAAAATAATTAAAACTAACTCTTCATTAACAGTTCAAATTGCCTAGGTAAATTTGGTCACAGCTCTAATTTGCACACTGTCACTGAATAGTTTTATCAAGCTTCTTCATTTCACGCTCGCACAGGATCACTTTCTGATTATTTCTCTTCCACACATATTTACACTTGACAAATGGTTATGAAAAATTCCATCAAGGATGGCAATATCTTTCAAATCTTGAGACTCAACTGAAAGCCCCCCTGATGACTGGTTGGCACTTTGCCACTGATGCTTAACTGGTTACAGAAGTGGATTCTACTGCTGCTGGGATTACACAGAGGTAAGCGATGAGAAACAAGTTCATCCAAGTTCAGGCTTTGCCCTGTGCCCAAGGAATGCCTCACCCAAATCTCATATATCAACTGTAAAAAGCTCATGGGGTATTGTTCCCATTTCTTTAGAGCCTACCTAACTTTGAGGGATGGACAAAGTATAGTTCTTCAACTTAGCAATTTCTGTCACCTTGGTCACAGGAATCAATATATGCAATTCTTCCTGCTTTTACCTGCATGAAAGCTCTCTGCCTGCCACACATTATCTGGGTGAACGTGGGCTTTGGAAAATTAGCTCAGTGTTTCTAGTTCAGAGATTCCCCCAGAACCACTGGTTTTCAGCCAGTCTGCACTGGCCCTCTTTTGGAACCTTGTTTCCTGATTAATTAGTCTATCAACACAGCACAACTAGACTAGCACCTTCACTGGAATTCTTTAGCCCTGTTCTTGCAGCTCTTTTCAGAAGCACTTGATTTTTCTCTGTTTTGGTGTTTTTTTGCTAAAAGGTGCAACTGAAAAGTTATGAATATTTCTGCTCTGCTGGAATCAGAAAAGACTATGGATCTGAAGTGAGCTCAGACTTGCAGAGATTATCATCAATTTTTGAACGGTGTGCACTTCATTAATTTGATCTAGAAAATCCATTTTACATCTCCACACCAAGTTCCTTCATCTGTTTGTACACATTTCCACTTTTTAATGATAAATAAATGATTTCTCATTGTCTGAAATTTCCAACCAGTCTTATTTATTCAAATCTTGAGAGAAAACCAAAGACATTATTTTTGAGAGCCTATTTGTACAATTGAACACCTTTTGCTCCCACTAAATAGGGGCTCTAGGCTACCTGCTTATCTCACCAACCCAGAAGCTATTCAATAATATGTCCATATTCTGCTTAAGCCTCTTCTTCAGAATGTCATTCAGGAGTTTTATCAACAAGCTGTTGCAAGCCCCAAAATAAAACCATTCCATGTAACCCACGGGCTCATTCTGACACAGAGAATTCCTATCAGGATGCAGTTTATAAAACTAAGAAAAAAAAAAAAAAAAAAAAAAAAGAATTACTGAACACTTTCCTAAACCAGTCTGTCTCTTCTGGGCATAACATTCTTAGGTCCTCTTGCTCTTCTTCATAAACAGCTTACACTTAAAACTGAAGCTGACAGATATTGTCTGACCTTTAAGGACATTCTCTGACCTTTAAGGAGGCACCCCACAAAGTTCCTGGGACAAACACACCAGAAGCATCTACCTTTTCCCATTATAATTACCAATGGCTAATTTCAGTGTAGTGGCCTTTGGGCTCCTGCTGCCTCATCCAGTCTGCTCTGGCACAGCTTCAGTTTCTCAAAGGAAACCATTACATTTTCAAATGTGCAGAATTACTATAGCAATTCATCACCTAGACATTCATATTTGGGTGGAATTTTAGATACTTGTTCATTTTTGAACAATTTAATTGATTCCATTAAAAATAAGCTCACAAATAAATGTTTGTTTTGGGGGATGGGGTGTTATTAATGTAGCTGCCTTACATTCCTCATGCCAGCTTGAGTCCCTTTTCCTAACAAACAAAATCTAAATTAATCTGAAAACACAACTGCCATGAAAAAGGGCTGCACCGAAAAGACAGATTTTTTCACTGTTTTAAAATATATTCTATCTTTTATTTTTAAATATTTTAGTGAAGAGTAGTAAAAGAGGATTAACTCCTACAATCAACAGTTGTCTAAGTGGAATTCAGTACCCCTCAAATTTTTAATGAATATAGAGAAATACTCCCACCATTTTTCAATATTCCTCCAGGAGAAAGAGGACAGCAAAACATAGAATTTCAACCACTCAGTGAAAGAAACAACAAATCTTTACGCTCATTAAATATTCTTAGCAAAATTATAACATTTTGAGATACACAGATGGCAAAATCTGTAAAGTTCTGTAAAATCCTGTGATCACCAAAGCCCTGCTTGGCACCCTAGTACCATTTTTTTCAACTCAGTCCCTGAGTATATATGCACTAAGCCTGGAAACAGATCAGTGCTCGTGCACAGCTGCCCTCCATGGTGCTGGAAGGATTGCATCTTTTTGTCCTTGCCCCACCACTGATTATATACTTCATAGTACGATGGCTTGCAAAGAAATTTATTTTTACATGGTGATCTAGTCTTTCCTCATTTGCCCCTTCACTTTGAACTTTTTCTTTCAGGACATCAATACTGGGCAGGGTGCACCTCAAACAGAAAACAAAACCACTTTTGAGGAAATCTTAAGTCTTCCAGGTAGTTAATCTTTCAGTTTACCGAAGAAATTAGGGAGAAAATCCTGCTGCCTTCCTGACACAGTGTTATATCTTCATTGGAAAACAAGGGGCTGGATTCACAGACAGACTAATCAAATTGAGGGTTCTCCTACAGAAATTTTCAACTGCATCTTGCACCACAGGATTCCAGGGAGCGTGCTGAGCAGAGTGCTATAGAACAGGTTAGAAAGCACTACAGCCTATTAGGATATACTTCCACATAGCTCAGGATAATCTACTGCACTGCACCATTTGGATAAAACTTGCATTGCTTCAAAAAGGCTGCTCTGGGGAAATGTTTCTGTCTTCATTTCAGTGTACACTGTGCCAGTTCGGAAGTGGAGGGCCATTTGTAGTTTGATGCATTAGGTTGAAAAGACTACTTTAGTTATTCAAGTAAAAAAAATATTCAAAGTTTATACTGACCACAGTACGGTGTAAAGTCACTGATCAAGCAAGAAACAGCTGGCAAAGGAAGATGAACAGTGCTAAAAAGAGAAACTACAATGTTTTTCTTTTCAGAAGGACAGGGGTAACTCCCATAACTCCAGTGAGAGTGGTTAACATACATTTCACTGCAGACTCGGATGAGAAATAGATGTTTAAGTGTTGAAAACCAACATATGGTATATTTTAGCAGTGCTGTTGGAGCAAGTATGACTAGTCATCTAACCAGCAAACTCTTCCAGGGGAGGAGAGAGCCAGCACTGAAAGCAACAGCATCCATCACCACCCAGGGATGGCAGTGAGCACTGTCACCACTGGAGCACCACACAGAGGATACAGAGGGCAGCCTCCCACCCTCTGGCAGAGGTGGCAACAAGAAATTTACTAACCATGGAGCCTTTTGAATTCTGCTGCTCATATGCATCAAAGTGGCCGAACTCCATTTATATGGCTGCACATTTCAAGAGCCAGAGAGAAAAGATGAATGGACAGATCCTCTATTTACACCACACATTTTAGGACACTGTGGTGCAGTCACTTTGCTGATTTCAGAGATCTTTTGTCAGGATTTCAGTGGGGAGAAACAGAATTTATGGACAAGGAAAGGAATCTTCAGTAAAATCTTCGTAGGAGACATACATCCAACAGATGTATCTGCTAACATTTTCATATTAATAGACTCTTCTTTATCTCTATTAAAAATATCCATTTCTAAAAATGGAGTTGAATACTATGTGCTATTGACAGCTGGATGATAAAAATGTCTAACCACAGAGTATCTCTGTGGCATCTTCCTGAAAAGATCTCCTTTTGCCCAAATACAATTTTGTATTCACAAACCAAATGCATATGTGATGTTCAGACAGTATTTCTACTAAGGATAAGTGACAGAAATTACATGCAGAAAGCAGAGGAGAGTGAAAATAAACACGTTTACCATTTCCAAAGGACAAATACTTCTTCTAGAAATTTTATAGGCCAGTAACCGCAATTTAGTCTTCAATAACTGCAGCCCTTTCAAAAGCAAATACACATGCAAAAAATACACATTAACAGAGAGGCAGTGATGCTCTTGCTATGGGTACTCACCTCATAATTGGCAATTGCTTCTCTATCAAGGGCTCGGGTCACAGAGACCTCCCCACTGATCTCATTGATTCTAAAAATTCCCCTTGGGTCTTGATCTACTCCCTTCCCAGAGAGTCGGAACTTGGCTCCCTCTGCCCCTTCACTGCTGATCACCTGCACGACAGGAAACAACAAATTACAGGTCCTGCTATTAAAACTTCTGAAATCATTCTCAAACCACATAATCTTACACAGATTTTACCTGATTCGAGGTATATTCCCTGCCAATAATAGATGACTGTAAAAAGTGGCTGACAGTGCTACATGGAACTGGAAAATACGGTTTCAATCATTCCTAAAACACTCTTCAATTCTTGTGTTCAAGCTTGGAAAAGCCACTCATGTCCTCAGCCAGTTCTATCTTGTCTTTACTGTCTTCTATTTCACTACTTCAAATTTCTATTATTCCATTATTACTATATTCACTATGTCTAGAATTTGACATTTTATTTCTTTCTTTTTTTTTTCTTTTTTAAAGTGATAAAACAGCTAGAAACGTCTGAGAAAAAGAAATAAAAACCATATTCTATTGAGTAGCATGAAGAATAATTACACAACCACCCCTGCAATGCCAGATAGCCATCACACATTATTTTCCCATTAGTCAGTTGTTTTTATCAGCCTTTGTAAAGTCATTACAAAATGGACTAATTTTAGGTTGTTCCCCTCCCTCAATTCCCTTCTACACCCCTCCTTTCCTAGGATTTTAAACCAAGGGAAAAAACTCTTCATGAAAATATCTGGATATCCTGCCCAGAACTCTGCTTAGTCACACAGTTGGAGTTCCTCCACTTTCCAAATTTCGGTGTATTTTTGGATGTATACACAAACCCATGTATACAGAAACTCCTTGTTACTATCACTACCTTATTTTCCCATAAGAAAAAAAACCCCAAACCCTTAAAAATCCAATTTCAAGGCTGTCTCCCATTAGTGACAGCAGCATATGTAAACTTGCAGAGCTACACAGTGTTTGTTAGAAGCTACATGCTTTGCAAATTTGTATTTGTACTGCAGAATCTAGAAGGATTATGAATTAATCTTGCCCTTTAAGGCTGGCAATCTTGCCAAGCCATTCTTTCCCTCTGCTGTTCCACGTTCTTTTGTTTCTAGCCATTTTATATCTCTAATATTTCTGCAGAACATTTCGGTCGAATATTTATGTGCTGGTCTGAATTACAGTGCAGGAAGAGGAAAGGGAAAAAGTGGCCTTAGAAATCTGGATCTGCTCCCATTTTGAGATAATAAATATGCAGGGTGTTTAATAATGTCCCTGAGGAAATACATGTTTATTGCCCTATTGCTGTGGGTTCAGCAGTGCTGGTTTGCAGATTAGTGGGCAGTGAGATTTTGATGAAGCTCTATAATTATCATTCGGTTATTTTAATTGAGAAAAAAGTTGTGAAATATGAAATCAGCATTTTCAGAGATAAAGTTTCAATTCTCAAACCCTTTGGGGATGGGAAAAAAATTCAAAGTATAAACCTATTTCACCATTTTTTTTTTTAATTCCTTCTTCCAAGTCAGAAACACTAATTGATGAAATTTTCTCCTCCTGTATTTTTGAGTATCTTGCCAAAACACGAAGGCAGCAGACAGTGCTGCAGGTCACAAAAGGGCAAAGGAACTTTGCAACTTCAGGTTTTGTGATTAAACAAACTAACAGTTCCTACTGAAAAGTTACCTGCTGTTCAATGAATTTTTGTCCAATCTCTCTTATTTTTTTATCAAGCCTAAAAATAAGTGTTTTCAACACAAAGCTACGCTTTCAATTTTGCAATATCCTGACCACTGCTCCCTTCTGTAGGGAAAAGATGAAGTGATGCCCCAATTCCTGACATTTATTACAAGGCAAGTGCATCTTCCCACCCAATACAACACCAGTAGTTTGACAGGCCTGATGTCTGCCACAGGCCAGCACAAAATCTACTTCAGAGATGGCTACACAACAGCCCTTCCCACCACTGCCACCAGAGAGTACCTGGTTATGACAAATTTAAGATGTAGTACAGGTGCAATGCCCCACGTGTAACAAGTCACAGAAAACAAGCAAAACAAACCAGGGGCTGTGCAGAGGAATCTATTGGAACAATTCCAGGCGTTTATATACAGATCTTGCTCCACACTAGATAGAGAGGCAGGAGTGGAATACTCATTAGAGTAACAAGCGCCCTGCAAACCCAAGTGGAAATTTCCCCTCCAAATTCAGCAAAGGTTTTAACCTGGATTTTGATGGCAAGACACCCCAGTGTGGCACACGAAGTATTTTTCCTCTTTGGTGCAAGTATGTAACGTGCACCAAGCCCCGTGTGATCTGTTCAGGAGCCATAGTGGTCACTAAAAAGCAATTCCCAGCAGCGTGCTGCTTCGAAATGTTCCATGAGCCACAAGAGGGAGCCACAGACTCCCAGGAACGTGAGGAGGAACATTCACATTTCCTAATTAAGACGCTTATATAATGGCTACATAGTTCAAAGAAAGTGCATTTCCCAGTTCACACTAAGCTCACTACAATGAAAAGTTTAAAAAACAGGCTTAATTTGCCATATGGTTTGGCACTTCAACAAGAGCAAGGAAGAAAGAACAGGAGGATTGTCTGACATCTATGGCAGGTCTGCTACTCTGAATTCTGCCATAAACATAGAGCTGTTCAATGAAAACTTACTAGCCCACAATGTATTTACACCACGACGCCTTCCCAATTTACTGGCTGAGAAAAGACAAGGCTGGATTATTTCTGCTGGAATTTTATGTTACTAAAACACATAAATGGCTTTCCCACAGTTCATTCTGCCCGAGGCCCAGGAACACCGATCTCCATCATTTGTTTGTGGCTTTAGCAACTTCAGTGCAGCTTCTAATGATAAAAACGTCTGCACCATCCAAGAGTGGCTCTGTGTTCTGTATAAAGACACTTCATCTTTGCGAAATGCTCTGGTTAAGGTAGCAGAGCCTCAAGCAACCCCTGCTGAGATTGTGGGTAGGGCAGAACACACTTGAACACAGAACACAGCCAGCACTCAAGACAAAACAGCTTTCCTTTTAGTATTTTTTAAACAAAAGGCAGAGATTGTGTGATTTTGCTCAACTAAAAGACACTTGCAAGAAAACAGAATGTTACTTCACTGACAGGATCTGCTTTTTGCTGAACCATGGCCAAAACATATTTACCAAATGCTATTTTTCAGCTGACATTATGTATCCCTTCCAGCTAAACTCATTTCAGCAATGTGATTCCCCTGTTATTATGGCTTTATCACAAAAGTAAATCAGAGTGTTCTCAAGAGAAGAAGAGAAATAGCAGTAAAAAAAACCAAAACCAACAAAACAAACCCCAAACACACTACCCCCAGAGAGAAACTTTACTGCTCTGCAACCCCATCAAATCTGTCCCTAACAGCACCATCCTGGTTTACCAGTTAAAGTGTTTGCCTCAACAACTTCTATATAATACTTAGTTCTTGACACCATCTGATGTAGAAATGCATCGTGTTAGCTTCACTTTTTAATTGCAAAACAAATCCCACCCCCAGAGAGGAACATTTGATTCATACCCCAGTACTTTACATTTCAGAGCACCTCTCATGGTTATACTTTTGTGAGGGTTGTTTGCTTTTGGTGTTTTCTCCCTTCCATAGACCCCTAGAAAGCAAATTAATCCATGGAAAATTTAGAGGTGAACTACTTTTTCCTTTAATCACTAGTTGCACAGAGTAAAACAATATTTCAGGTCCATTGTTTAGAAGCTATATAAATATTTCAACAGAAACTTCCTGTGCTGCAACACTGAAAATCACTCTCTCTACTCAGAGGCTCCTGTGGTGACTCAATCCTTCAACCAAAACAAATGCAAAATATTCCCCTCATGATTCAAAAACACCAACCAATAGAAGCTTCTGCATTGCTATAAGCTAAACATACCAAAACTGTGTTGGAAAGCTTTTTTTAAGTGACTTTGTTCTGTGTTTCGACAATTAGGGATAAACCCAACACGCTCTATATGACAGGAGATATTTTAGGTAACACTTTCCTGTTCACAACGCAGTACAATGAAGCTAACAGCAAGGCTCACTATCAACCAAAGCAGAGTCAGTAGAGACAAGTGTGAACAATATTTGCAAAACTCAAGAAAAAACAGAGCAGAACTTCAGCAATTAAGACTGTTATGTAGTGACATAGGCAATAGCAGAGTCCTGAACCTTGAAACGTTTCCTGATCAGTTTTCCATCTCCAGTCTACGTAGGTGGCAAGATTTTGTGAGTCTCTGAAGCATGGGCTTTCACAGCACAGTTTACAGCAGCCATGCAACTTCTAGTTGTTAGACTTGCCCTGGAACAACACTCCAGAAAATACAAGCAACAGGAATACACAAGAGTGACCCAACCTCTGACAGCTGAGATAAAGGAACAGAAAGTCAAGGTGAACAGGTTGGTTTCTGAGGAAACCAAAGCTAGGGGAAACTACCTTTACTACAGCAGGCATTGCCCGTGTCATCAACTACAAATGCTTTGCTTGATGCTGTTGGCAGTTCTAGTAAGAATAAACACACACACGTTATTTCCCAGAGGAAAAAAAGTCTATAGACAAAATCCTTCCTTTAACCCAGCAAAGAAACCCTTAATTTGGTTATTTAAAACTGAAAATCTGGGTTCTATTTCAGACCCTGAAGAGTCTGTTTTACCTGGGTGAAACACACAACTTGGAGGTGTCAATTTTGCACTCCAACATACACTTTAAAAATTCAGTGGCTACTGGGCAAAACTTCTGTTACAAGATTAGCCACTGCTGCTTATTTGCATTCTTTTGCATTGATTCTCTTAAGACTCTTCTGAATAACAGAAAAAAAAAGTTCCTCTACCAAGAGCACATGTGTTATTACAACAGTGCATCTGTAAACTGAAGCCTTTTTAATAGCTGTACAAAATTTCTGAAGTACTGAGGAGTGGCTGCACTAATACCTTGAACGTGGAAATTGTTGCACCAACTGTCAGAGATGTAACAGGGGAATTAAAATAAATCAGGAGTGGAAATTAAATGAATTATGAAAATGAAAAATCATACACCGATATTCTCAAGAGGGGTTGGTTTTTTTTAGCATCTTAACTATGAGCTTTGTCATGGAAAACATTTCAGGAAGTGTCAAATTTAGGCACAACACTGTGAGAATTAAGCACATAGTTTTAGCATCTTTTTGATGTATGTTTGCAAGACTGATTGGGTGCTGCAAATGCTACAAATGTTCCTTGCCTGAAGCAATCCAAACAAAACTGCACAAATACTCCTATCAGGTATCACATTCACAACTTTACACACATGGAAATGGAACTTCTATTGCTTGAAATGCAGATGGTGTGTTAAAGGATTCTGTTGGACTGAGGCTCTGGTTACCAGAGATGTTACTACACAGCTATTATTTTGTTACACCAGAGCAAATACAACATTTTAGTAATTATAATAAAACCAACTCTAAAGCTGAAATTTGACAAGGTTAATAATTTCACAGACAAGTATTTCAACAAAATATGTACATACCATATGCTAAAAAAAGATGAGGCTGTTTCACCACCAGTGCTCAATTTTTTGAGGTCTTTTTAGAATCATCAAAACAAACTGGATATTTGAAATTCAACCAATGTTCTCAATATAATGACTTTTAATCGTAATTATGCATACATTTTTACAAAATTCAGGTGAGCTCTGTAGTAGGTTGTGCAAAGTGAACCACAATGAATTTACAGGCGTGGGAGTGCTGTGCCCCAGTGGATGCCTTCAGCCTGGGGTTCCCTCTTGCAGTTGTACATGGGTGCAACAAGCTCCCTTCAAGACTCAGCAGCAGCCCTGGAGGCTTCATCTACTATTGCAGCAGCAAATGTGAGGATTTAACCAATATCAATAGCTGACAGTGAGCAATTGCCCACAGATCAAAGTAATTCCATGAAGACATCAAGATGTGCATTATCTTTGGTAGCAGGTAATCCTTCAGTTTCTTTTTACTCTTAATTTATAAAGAGCAAGATTCACTACTAATAATTTTCACCCTCCCTTTTCCTACCTGCAAACTCTGGATCCAGCACACAGCACTTTCCTCCTAGTGAGAGCACAGACTTTATCAACACAGCTTTTTGTAGCCTCAAAGGAAAATGACCTGAGAGTATGACTTGTCAAAGAAGGCCTGGACATTCACTGGATGATCTGGCATTTCAGTAGCAATTTAATCACCATATTTTAATTGCTGCTTAAATTACTAACTCCCAACAAACCTGTCAGTTGAAGGAATTTGAGGACCACTGACTTTTGAGTGACAGCCAGATGGAGCAGCTCAAAAGCTGTGGTTAGTTGTTAGGAAAAAAAATCTGACTGTGATTGACAACATTAAATGAAGAAATACTCAAGAGATGCCATAAAAAGAAAAAAAGAGGCTTTATAGAGGTGCTTTATTGCAACTTATCACTGATCTAAAAGGGCAGGAATGCAGAGACAACATGACAATATATAATGGTTTCTAATTGCAGAAAGTCAGGATGTACAACAGAATACATCATGTGTAATCACCACACATGGAGCCACGTCTACAAGAAGAGAACACAGCTAATTTTAGTACAAATATAGTACTTTTTTCCAGGCATTTCGCACTACTATTTATCCCAAATAAGATCAGTCTTAATTTATTTCTCAAGGCCACTTTTGCAGCATCCAAGAAAGCATGAGGCACTCTGATCTACCACCAGATGGGCAGAAACACAACAGCTTCTCAGCTGCACTATGCCCAGGCTAGAAGAACCTGCTGCTCCAGTCTAGAGGACACTGCCCCAGGTTTCCTGGGGAATAAAAAATAAATAGTTGTTTTCTCTCCATGCAGCTACAATTGCAGCCCATGGGATTTAGCTACAAATGTTCTCTTTAGATCTATGCATGCAGTAAAGAAAGAAATGAAGATCTGGATTAAGTGGGAACTTGCAGCCGGGTGGAGTAATTGGAAATGCAGAACCAACCTGAGGACCTGAATAGGAGCAGTAAAGTTAGAAAAACAGAGCTGTTGAGAATGATTCACCTAAAACCATTCTTGAAAATTAAGATTCATTTTAATTTGGATAAATTTATTGGAAGATTGTGTCTCATTTTATTTTTGCTTTAGCTAACAACCAGCTGAGTCTTGACTTTTGAAAACATTTTGGAGTTATAATGAACTTAGAGGACTAAGTATTCTATCAAGAATGTTTACAATTTTTAATTGAAGATATTAAAAAAGAAATATCATGATGAAGGGCATTTTTTTTTTTAATTTGGTTCCATTACATGAAGTCAGTGTAATACTTCTGGATACTTTAAGAACCTGCTTAGCACCCAATTCCCATTTGTAGCAAACAACCCACAGATCTAATTATAGATTTTCCTCAGTCACTAGTTCCCTAGGAAACAAATCCATGGCTCATGTCTTGTGCATGGAAGGTCATAGTAGGGAGATAAATATTTTTCTGTGTTTAGAAACTTATCTAGAGGTCACAGTTCTGCATCTCAGCAGATGTTGGTGCTTCTGCCCGGGACAAATGGCAGCTCTATTTGACAGATATCTTGTATATTGAAAAGTTTAAACACTTTAATCTGATGAAGTACTTAATATTTCTATTAGTGACAATGCTCTATGATGCATTATGCTGTAAACAAGGGATTTTAGTTTTCTACTCTAAACTCATTTCAGTTTCTAATAATGGCCCCACTTCACTTTTCATCTTCAATGATTAACCATCGGAGGTCAATTTGAAACAGATATAAGTAGCTACAACTTAGAAGTGACAGAATTTCAACTTCAAGTCATGAATGGTAAATATAATTTGGTTTTCTGATATTGGCCCTTAAAGTTAACAATGTCATCACAAACCAGATCAGCAATTTTACCTACATTCCAGTAACTGCAATAGCCTTAGGGGGGAATAAAAGTTACATTTATTTTTACTCTACTTCGGATTTCATTCTAATTCACTGCTGACAAAATACAATTCATTGGGAACTCAGATACAGCTGAATGCATAAACTGAACGGGGTGAACTTGAATTAATTCAAGGGTGGCAGAAAGAAGCTTTGTCAGATTTGCCCTCTTCATTTGTAACAAAAAAACACTATTCAACTCTATCCTGATCCATCTACAACGACAGCTTAAAAGGTATGCAATTAGACAACAGTTCTACTCACCCTTAGTAGGATATTCAGCCTTATTTAAGAGCAAATAAAAGAGTTAAGATAAGTCAGAGTATCTTTAATCTGTGGGAAGTGAGAAGGAGCTGTCATTGTCACCACATCTCAGGGAACGTGCAGGGACTGACCCCACGCCTTGTTTCACTTGTCTCTGTGGAAGGGCACAGTTAATACCACAAACCTGGACTGCTTTTCTCCCTAAATCGTTGGATTGGCAAAGAAAAGGATGCAAAAATGCCTGATAATCAGGAGCGGGTTTGGATTCCTTTGTTCTGTTAAATTAACATTATTTTCCCCTGTGCTTTTTTAAAATTTATATTTTCTCTATCTTTCTTCCATCTTTGGCAGATAACTACCAATTGTGCCACGTTCCCTTTGTTTCTGGAGCTCTAATTGATTGAACTCTCATTAGTTAGAGGTGAAACGAAAAATCCACATGGTTGGTGAAATTGCTACCACTAGAGAGCATTTCAAATCTCTTAATGACTCCTAGGCTGAAATTGCTGTTTCTTTGCAGAGTGAGGTGTTAGTTTATTGCACAGAGTGCCACAGACATGTTTGCCCAGCCAAGGAACACCTACAGGAATCTAGAATCTCCAGACACAGCACGTTCTCTCAAATCCCAAACCAACACACAAAGTGCAAGTTTTCCCAAGAGCAGTTACCTGACTCACCAAAGCTCAGGCAGAACCAGGCAACATTTGCTCTGCTTTTCTAAGAGATTCACCCCTTCATGCTCTTCAATTTCCAAAGGACACTCTATCTTTCTTGAGTCATGTTCCAGATGGGGCTGAGAAGCTTTTTAAGACCATCATTCCTTAATTAGCCTATTTTAATAGGAGAAGCATTAATTGAAAGTGGTTTTATTAGCAGTTCCATAAGTAACTTTGCCTCCCTTAACAAAGATTGAGGTTTCAAGTTTATCCAGAATTAGGGTTCTGAAATAATTGGGTTCTGTCAGTGAACAAAGTGAACAATGTCTTCAATCTTCTGTATGTTCAATAAACAGCTTGCCTTTTTAATTTTCTTCCTTATTCTCCCCCATTTTCCCCCAAGATGGAGATTCAGAATCCACAGTACGTTTCACAATGTTATCACCTTACAGTTAAAAACATTACCACCAACCTAAATTCACTTTCCCAAATTAAAGAGGTCACTTTTTAACCTTCCTGAACACTTGGCTCTTGCTAGAATTAGAAATGTAATGATACATTTCTAATGTAATGGTACATTAGAATGTATCAAAGTACAGGTTCCAATGTGCAAACATCTTGATAAGAAGGGCAATTAGTGACAGAGGTACATTAGTGTCTTAGAAGCTTTCAGATGACTCTATAATTGCAACACAGTCTTATATCTATATCACTTTGTGGAATCATGCTGGGGAATTATGGAATCAATCAAGATGAAATTAGCTGAAAAGAACACACAATTTCCAAACTAGTCATTGTCAAAATGAAGAATTTAAAACTTGGGATTTCAACTTCTAAAAGCCAGAAGATCTCTTGAATAATGGAACAATTAAGCTTCAGTAACACATATGGTGCACTGTTGTCCAGCAAGTTAGTTTCTGTCTGCCAGGTGTATTATTACTGTCTTTGAGAAGTCAGAATTAAAAATTTTAATATTATTTTGCTGTGCTACAAGGCTGTACACATATTTTCAGTTAATAGCAATACCTGATGCAGTCATCTAAGATAAGACCTGTATTTGACAAACTTGGACTAAGAACTCTTAAACTTAGTACAAGCAGAAATGTAAGGATGTGTAATAACTTTAAAAAAAAATCCAGTGTGAAAGCTTCCCATCAGGAAACCAGGAGGGAAACTTCAACCTGGGAGTCAGGTACACTGAAAAACTTACTGCATCTCCTGTATCTACTGTTCTACCACCACAGATCTGCACAAATGACTTTCCCAAATGTCTTCTCCTGTGCCCTCTGTTTATTCAGGCCCACACTGCTTAGACCATGTTTGGAGATGTAATACAAAGACACGTGGCAGTAGCTATTATATACTTTTAAAAATAAGTTCTAACTATACTTTGATAAGTGTGATTGCTTCTAACTTGAAACAAATGCAGTCTATTAGGACTAAATGAGAGAAGTGATAACTTCTTTTAATAACAATGTTTTATAGCATTACATTAAATTAAAATATCTTTTAAAATATATTAAGCTATTATATCAGTACAAAACCTATTGATACTAACACTGAAAAGAGCTGTACATCACTAAAAATCACAAATGAAGTATCTAGCAGGCTGCCTTTTGCTTGCTTTGTAAAGCCAATAAACAGGTCATGAAGTAGAATCATTGCTCAAGTAGATTGAAAAAACCAAAATCTCTGATCCTAACATTTTTACTGGAGGTTTTACCCTTCATTCCACAGCAGTTTTATTTCTACTTAAGAGTTGTCAATGAAAAATGTGCTGTATCTTAAGATACACCATGTTAAGCTCACTGTAACTTATGGTGTTTGTAAAGCCCCAGCAAATGGAACAGCTCTTCTTTCAAGGTACTTGGCAAAAATACAGGTGGTCTTTAGAGTACTACATTTCTAAAACCCCTCAAAGGGTCAAGTATAATCACAAACTGCTGCTAGCTATCAGGAAATCAATATGGACATTTTTGCTGGTGCCCACCAAGAATTTATTTTATCTCCAGAATACAGATCTTTTTACAGCATCTGTAGCTTTCATAATGGCTCTTTCCAACAGAATCATAAACATTAATAATATTTTATTGTCTATTTGCAACAAGATGCCTCAATATACCCAATTCTGAACTGGTGAAACTACTTAATTCAATTTTGCAACAACACCCATTACCCAAACTTAATTTGCACAGAGAACAGTCACTCTAGCTTAGTGTGATAATTTATTCAAACTTTATATTTTCCTTCCTCAAATAACTAGAAGCTCAGCCATAAAAATTAACTATGCATAGCATCTATATTTTCTGACTCAGCAAGGCAAAAGTTGTCTTTGTTCCAAGTGAGGGTGTCTTTGTTTTAGTTTTTCCTGCTATTGACACAGATACTGATATCAATATGTATGCACAAACATATGCATGTGTGTACACGAACTGCCAGCCAGATCTTCATAGAGTTTAGTGTCTCTGCATGCAAACATTCACGTGCTTTTACAAGTTGCACTTTAGCCTGCACTAGCAGCAAGAGAAATAGCAGCTACCTAAAGGCTTGGAGGGAGAGATCCCTACCTCAGGTGACTGCACTAAAACCAAAGCACAGCTCAGAACTCGCAGGCTGCTGGAACAAATGCTCTGCTGGGGATGCAAACCAAGCAGTATAATGGAAAGCACAGTTGGCCAGAGCTTTTGCACTGTGGAAAAAGGACCACATTGTAACAGAAAGCCCAGGAGTTATTACCCATCCTTTTTTGCTTCTGAGCTCTCTTTCAATGACTTCACTTAGCAAGTATCGTCTGAAGTATCCCAATTGCCACTGATTAGCTAGTGACTCATTTAGAAAAAGAGCTCCATACATTTCCAAAAGCCTCCCACAGATATAATGTAAAATGCTGAGGTGGTTTAGAGGATATTGGGAAGTGCCTGACTGCATGCTCTCAGCTCAGGTGATTCTGAGACAGAGTAGACAGAAATATTGATATATCTTTGTGTATAAAAAACAAACAATCCACAGAAGTAAACACCAAGTGTTACCCTTGTGGAATGATTTATTACACTGCATTTAAATTTTATGTAATCTTTTTCATTGAGATGCCTTATGCAAGAATCCAGGCAAATGACTCATCTTGTTGATCATCATAAAAAATGCCTTTTGTGTGATCATCATAAGCAAAAATGCCCGAGTGTCCCTGGATCCTTTGAGGCTCCCTGAACCCTAAAGAGCAGCATGATGCTGAGATCCCTCACACACCGTGTGGCCCACTGGAGAAAGACAGTGTGGAGTGCTGACAATCAAACAGGGACTGCTGGAGGACATGATGGCTGGGGACAGCCTTGGCTGCAGGGATCATTTTCTTCCCTACAAAACTGTGAAACCTCCTCCATAGCTGAGGTATTTTCATAACAAACATACTTTCAAAAAACTCAACACTGACATCTAAGCCTGCAGGAAAAAAAAAAAAAAAAATCCATATCATAATGCTTTCATGTAACTTTTATATTTTCAGGTTTCCAGCACCAGCTATTAATAATTAAAATTTCAACACTCAAGAACCCATATTATACAAAGAACAGAAAGTCTGTTCCTGAAGTTGAATGAAATTTAGTTTTTAGAGGAACAAACTGGATGGTAAATACATACAAAGTCCAATAATAATTATAGGTTTGATTTTGCCAGTGGTTGCCTGAAGCCAAGAAAAACTATCATAGGCAATTATTTTTTTTTTTACAGGCAACAGCACATTTTATAAACTTACCAGTTAGCATCAGCCTGGGAATTTATCAACTATCAATACATATATTAGTATTATAATACAATTAAACAATATTTATTCCAGAAGAAAGAAATAAACAAAACCTTTCCAGGGTTTCTAATCCACCTGTGACTAATTACAAGCCTTTTCCCTACCTCTAAAGGCATTTTCTTTTCTAACTCGAAAAAATTAGACCCTTTCCAGTCACATACAAGTGCTTATCCTAACAATGTTCAATGTCAAAAAATACAATTTAAGGCTAATGGCAAGATTTTGTGAAAGTTTAAGCTGTTAAATTATTAAGCTGTAACAAACATAGTTTTGGTGGATAAGGGCTATGAATTCTGTATCTTGCCGAATGTAAATGTAGCCATTAGTGTGGGGAAAAAAAAAAAAAGAGTTTAACACTGAGATGGAAGAAAACAGAATGGAGAAAGATATTAGAGAAGCACAAGTCTACACACGGAGTAAACCAGAGCCAAAACAAACTAACAAACAAAGTGGAATATTGACATAATGAGTTGTGAACACTAGAAAGAAATTCAGTCTCTTGTGCAACAAGGTCATCTAGATGAGCTTAGGACTCGAGGAGGTTCAGTTCCACAGTGGCAGAACAAGGTAAAGCTATTTTAAACATGGCTTAAAAAAGCTGTTCAAGCCTTTTTCATAGGGATGAATCTGCTACAGCCTTGCCCTGCTACTCTGAGAGACATCAGGATCCAACAGTCAAAGCTCCTTTCAGCTGTCCTCTGTTAACAGCTGCCACACGGAGCTTCAGAGACTGATCACACCAGGAGTCCTAAGGATGCCAGAGCAGTCTTTGCTTAGCCCTGAACTGCACCCATGGCTTTCTCCTTCCCATGGCCCACAGATGAGAAGTTGATGTTAAGAGTCTGGAAGCTGGGCTGCTCCAAGTAATCTGCAGGTTTGGTGGATCCCTTAATTCATTGGTATCAGGGTTTTAGGCTATTAAACTTGTAATCCTTCCTGTAATGATGGAATTAAAATAGAAATCCCATAGAAACATATGTCTTCAGTGCCAATTTAAACTGGCAAAATAGAAATATCTAGCCGGTACCTGCTCCACCTGCACTGTGCAGAGGATTCAGTTACACTGTGCAATTACTGTAACCACAACTATTCTGAGCCTTGGTTTGATACCTCCTTCAGAACACAGACAATGCCAAAGCCTTGAATTTACAACTATAACAAGCTCACTGTAATACAGAGAAAAAAAGAACACACAGCTAAAAAGAAAAACATAATTTAATTTCATGGCTGTTTCCACTTTATACCAACCACTTCTTGCTGATACTGACATTATTAAGTGATAATCACCTGTGACCATATTTGACTTCAATTACTTAGCTGTAAATCCAAAACATACTCAGTTTTCATAGCCATTTCTTCAACTCAGTGCTAACAAATAGCACAGTCCATACTTCATCACCTCATACACAATCAGATGATGACTCAAGCTACATGATTTAGAACTAATGAACGAGTTAACCACTATTTCTTGTCTAACTAATTGCTGTCTCTCTGCATTTAACTGCAGTTACAGATGACTAAAACATCCTGACAAATATAAAGCATGTAACTTATAATAGTGCACCTGTTTAAATCTTGCCATATACTGACACACTAACAGTCATATTGCACTTTTAGGCAAAAAGGATTGGGCTCATCTTGAATATTAGTGAGTCACATATGAAAATAGAGTAAAAATATTTGGAAAGACCCTGTATAATATGCTGACATATATAATGATGAAGGCCCAATAGAACACTCTTTACAAAGAATTCAGCAATATACTGAAAATATGTGTCTGTCTCTTCTATCTTAAGGGAAATGCAGGTCTGAAACTGCAGGAGTAATTAATGACATAAAACAAAACTTAGATTAATGAAGCAAGTTTGTTTCTTCAGGATCAGACAATGTTGTTTATTTTTTACTGAAAATTTAGGCTGCAAGCATATGATCAAAATGAACCAATAGAAATAAATATTTAATGGTATTACTACTTATTTTTTTTTAAATGAGTCAACACCACATTCTGGAGTTAGAAAATAATACTTTAACTAGGCCTGCTAATTTTATTAATCATAAAAATCACCTTATTATGTAAGTTTCTACAGCTTTCTAGAATACAGAAAGATTTTTAAACAGTCCCAGGATTACCAGCTAATATGAAGGGCAGAGTCAGTTTTAAAATGGTTATTTAGAAAGAACAGTCAGTTCCTTCCAATTACAAACCCAGTGTTTCAATTTCAACCAAAGGAATCAATAGGTGAGAAAACAGATCTCCCGTCAGGAAGGGCTACTCCTCTAGATCTATCACTTTGGCATACCTTAGAAATTTGCCATTGACAACACAGTATTTCAGCCTAAAACTAAATTTACGGAGCAGTACAGTTTGAACGTGACACTGTGTTACCTACAGATTGAAACCTACAGATGCCTCAGTTTAGCCTGTTGGGAGTGAGGATCTATTCCCTTCACAAGCACAGGGCTGAGGAGTGATCTGCCCATCGATTGCACTGCTGTCTTTTCACAGCTCTGATATTTCTCTCCAGAACAAAGGAGCCATAAGCATCATACAGCACAATATGTCTGGCTGCCATATGCCAACAAAAACATTGCTGGTGTGCAACGGCATTTAGTCGATGTCAGACACCTTCTCTACAGTGAAATTCTGTTACCTGTCACAACACTCTTTTAATGAAATCAAGATATTTCCCTTTTCTCACTCCTAGCACACAGTGTCTCATTGCCTCTCACTTCCTTGAGGAACAGGAAATACATTGATCTAGAAAATAAATATTAGGAAAGTCAGTTGCTAAATTTAGCCTTGTAGAGGAAGAAGTAGAACAAACTTCACCCAGTTAAAAAGCCCAGCCTCCAAGGACAACTTCTGTATGATTAACACATTAGGACAATTTTATGTGAAAGCAGCATGTCTGTCAGGCCAGTATCCCAGGTATGAATAGGAGGAAAGGATCCAATTAAATTACAGCAGCCCATTAAAGGACAAGACAGCATTTTTAACCACACGAAGTCACACTAAAGACAAGGGACTTTGAGCAACTCTAGGGCCTACGCAATATTCAGAAGCATCCAGAACTTCTCCAGAGGCTTTTAGTGGCCATCTTATTGAGTTATACTCAATGCAAGACAGAGCTGCTCCTATGGATGACTGTATTTTTCTACTTATTTCAATAATCAGACAATATACTATCTCCCTTTACATTACACAAGAGCTGGAGGTGCCCAAATGCTCATAAATGTCAGAAAAAAATAACTGTTTAACTCCAGTTTCTAACTGTGGATTATACACCGTCATGCTGAAGGAAATGAAGCTTCTAAATTCCCCAGAAAATGTGGGCCTCACTAAGTTAAATCTCACTGCTTTCAGAAATAGCTTTTTAGTTCTAACATTGCCTACATGCTTTTGAAATGCAGAACGACTCTATAAATAATAAAGTAATATTTGAATACAAATAATGAGTCAGACATTCCTCACTCTTCCTCTCTACTTTCGAGGTACATTTGCATGATATAAATTGCATTTAGAAGAACAAAAGCTTAGGCTTGAGCTGGTTTGTAGGAATACAGAACCTCAAAGGAAGGATTTGTGCAGCCACCTCAAGATCTTTTTGCAGTTTATCTCTGGAAAGACCAATAAAATGACCTGCAAATCAGAGATGAGCGATGCACAGCAAATTACACAAGGATGGGTGTGGGTCAGTTCCAGGCTAGTCTGCCCTGATATTCTGCCTGTAATGATGAGTTACCCCATCAGAGCCCAAACCATCTGGTGTAACAGCAAGAAACAGGCCCTTTACTTTTGGCCTCTGCATCTTGTATCATAATGGTTGATAATATTTATTCATTCTTTCCATCTACCACCCGGCAGTCAGTGAAAGTTCCTTAGTTATCCAGTAGGAAAAATAGTAGACAATTTAATTATTCCCTGTGTTTCTTCTCTGAGATCAACAATTTTCTAGAGCACTACTGTATCCATCCTTAGTTGTTCCTTTTCCAATACAAATCTTGTTGTTTAAAATCTTTATTTCCTACCTCTGATTATCTACCTTGGCCTTCCCTGAAGCTTCACTAAGTCTCCTGCACCCTTTTTAAGATGGCATGACAAGAACACAAAATTCATCTTTGTATTTGACATCTGGTGACTGTTAGGGATTGAGCTGACTTTTTCAGAGACCAAGCCACAATGGTTCCAGAGCTGTTCCTGAATTTTATATATGATTAATCTGCAGTTATCAACAAGCTCAGTCATTCAGTACTGTTAAATCCTTCTGCTACACTATCAGCTTTTCATTACTTGTCACTCTCTTGAATCATTGTGGATGACCTGCAAACTCTGTCACCCCACTGTCTCCTTTTTCAGATAATTTTTTATTGTGTTAAAACATCACAAGTCACTGTACAGATCCTTCAAAATATCCACAGGTAAAACCTGCCCTATGAAAATCTAGTTCCAGGCTGATGATTCCATCTTTTCTAGCCAAAAAAAGGCCCTCCCTCCTAGCAGAGACATCCAAATATGGTTTATTGATCTGATTTATCTACATCTCTGACTCCTCCATGTATCTTAATACATTCATAGGATAGGACTTGCCTTCACAAAAGTCCTGTTGACTATTCACTGTATAATCATCCCAAAGTTTATCCATACCAGCAACTGCTACAGCTTGGCTTTGACTTATTCACCTAGTGGGGGGTGGGATTCAGTGGGCTGTAGCTCCTAAAGCATTCCAAGGCTTCCTAGAGTCCTCTAAAAAAAGATTAACAGTACCTGACTCCCACACTCCAGTGCACATGAAGCCAGTGCTTGTGAGTAGCTGCCTCCCACAGCCAGATCAACAATGCCCTGTTTGAGCTCTCTTCCAATTTGGTCTTTGTTATTTTATAATGGTTTTTTTCCCTCTTTAACCTGCATCTATTTTTTTGACACGTGCAGTGTCAAAACTTGCAGACTCATTCAGACTCATGTCATTGAGAAAATCCAGTGTGACACAGTCTCCCTCACAGGGAAGGGGCTGGTTTCTGAAACACCCAAAACTTTTACTGATAATTTATAGTTTACTTTTCCATTTCATCAGGATATTCACTTTTTAAGGGAGGTTGGGAGTTTTGAAGAACCCTCTTACAGTCCTTCTGCAATTCCAATGGGCATAAACCTGTTTCTCAGCTATTTATTCATCACAGATTTACAAAACCCAAAATCTCCTGACAGTAAATTCATGGCTGTAACCAATGGCAGATCCTGATATTAAAGTATATGCAATGAGATTATTTCCCTAGCTCTTCACCACAATCATTTCTTACTTTGAAAGCTACTGCATAAGCGTCCACATGGTTCATTACACAAGCAGCAGGGAATCCCTCCTTGAGAGAAAAAAGGACTAAAAATGGCAACCTTGCTGATTTTTGCCTCTAGCCCTTGATTTAAAAAGCTGATGGGAAAATTTCAGACTAATTCTGAAAATATAACTAACTCTGACAGTCTAATAAGAACTTCTGAAAACTGTTCTTTTGAAAAAAAAAAAAAAATTTAGTTTTAGCTCCTACCTCTGTTGCAAGATGCACTAGAATGCATTGTACCAGTCTTCCTCTGCTAGAAATTAGATACATACCTGTGTACACAAGTTATCATCAGTGAACATGTGCTTAATTTGCTTCTGGAATTAAAAGGCTGTTCAGGATGGGAAAGAGATCAACATAATGAAGTGTGGTCAAAGCCTGTTTTTATAGTAATCAAGCAAAAGAACCAGAAGACACTAGATTCAGTGGTCAGCATGTTCAGAGCCCACAGCAGGTGACAGTGAACTACAGCTGTATATTGTTATCTGAAGAGTTTGAAAGGATCAATTCTGGGGGAATCTTGGAAATCAAAGTACAATCAATTTTCTACTACTTACAAAGACCATCCTTCATCAGCCATTCCCTAGAGGAAACAATATGCCTGTTTTTTAAGATTTCTCATTAACAGATAATTACACTTTCTTATCCAAAACATTATTCACTGTATCATGGTTGTGGTGGGGTTTTTTTCCTTTTTAAATGAGGTAATTTATTAAATAATAAATACACTAAGATTCTTACAAGAACATTAATAAATTTCAGTAACAGTACTATACGACTTAAAAAAAATAATCCATGTATAATAGATTCTATTAATTCAAATTAATTTTCATGTTCCAGTGACCCTTAGCAAATTCAGATTAGAAAGCCCAACAGCACAGCAATAATGGATGAAGTTGATTTATTATGTTTTCCTATTTACACAATTTCAGCACACTCTGTATTGTTCATTAAATTTTATTGGTGATAAAATTCATATAGATCCTTATAGTTTTTCCCTTTAATTAGTGAGCTCCCCCTTGCAGACACTGCTCTTTGAATATGCCTGATTTAACCATTATTCCAACCCTACAAGGAACAATAGCTTCTTCAGTGACATTTAAGGGCTTGTTTGGCAAGTAAAAAAAATAATATATTGAGGAAGGGCTGTTATGTTAAACACCTGCTTCTTTGGTCTCCTAAAACAAATAGCATTTGAGTGATTATGTTGTCTGATCCATTTTAAACCCACTGGCTATTTTCAACCAAATTTGACCCCAAAAAATCCAAGATACAAAGTTCCAAGAAGTTCCATGAAACGTATACAAATACCAAGTGAAAAGAGCTACTAAGACACACAGGGACTGAAAGGGAATTTGCACTTTGCACATGTATATCCATTGCCCAGTCACACCAGCTGGAGCTCCAGGATGTGCTCTCCCAGTTTGAAATGCCAGAAAGTAGAAAATAACTGCAGTGGTGCTGAGGTCACTGTGGGATGATTTAGGGTCACTGTGCTTGAAGTGTTATCATAGATAAAAGGACATAGCCTTGTTTCAGTAAACTAATATTTCCAGCAAACCCATTTCCACCACTTCAATTGCTCGTGAAAATAGTTGGAATATATTATAGATCAGGTTTGAACATGAATTTCTATTAAATTAATATAACCCCTGAATTCAAATTGTAGCCACACTCAGCTACATCCATTTCTTTTTTTTTTTTTCAATTCTAATAAGTAAAAAAAAAAAGGTAAAAAAATATATATATTAAGACACATGTTATTGGATTATAGGGATCACCACTACTTCCAATTTCTGGATTTCATTGTTGTACAGATTTCTATTATCAAAATCCATTCTCATCTCCAGCAAGCTCAGTTGAAAATGTAAGCTTAATAGTTTCGTGCATGCATCGTGGAAATGAAAAGAAAAACTTCTGAAGCAGTGCAATACTTGTGGTATCAAAAAAGAGATGAATTTGAACCTTGATGAAAATCCTATTTTCCAAATGTACTTGAAGAATTTTCTCTGTAAATGTAATGAAATGAAGCATAACCTGATACATACATGATCAGCTTAATTCTTCCTCCAAGCATCCTTCCCCCAACCACCCATGTCTCCCAAGTTTTTTGGTCTGATCAAAAGTCCTTTCCCACTTTGATGGGAGAATTTCTCTTAGCTTTGATGTGCTTCAGACACCACTGTACTGATGCACCAAGTGATGCAGTAAAATGCTGCAGTATGTGCTTCACAGGCTGCCACCCCATGAAAGTGATGAGGACAAGCTTAGAAAGCCTGTTACATCTCAGCTTTAACTGCAACTCGAGCTAAATAAAATTGCTAAAATAATGTGCAGGTTGAATTGTGCAAACATTTTAACAAGTCACTTCAGTTCTTAGAATTTGTATAAATATTTATTTCACGTAATTCACCTATTCTTCAGAAACAAGAGACAGAAAGTAACATCAGGAAAAATAAGGTCTGGAAGAACAACAATGCAACTGATACTTGTTGACATAAGAGCAGATGAAATTAGGAGACTTTTCAATAGAAGCAAAATGTACTCACAGCAGCATCTTATAGATTAAAATGGGAGAAAAGCACATACAAAGTCAATGGCATCGACCAAGAAGAGAGTACATGAAAGTCTGGGTAGAAGAGTACAACTCTGTACTCATTTATTGTTATGCATCTCTGAGTATATATGTGTATGTAAATACAGTGTGGAGGGCATGCTTGAAATTCCAAATATACACATTTCAATAATTAGCATGACTCCATAAATAGCCTTAGAAAATTTACAGAATCTGATGGTCAAACCAAAAATCAATGCTCTTGCTACTTTAGTTACAGAACATAGGAATGCAGGTTAAGCCAAAAGTACAGTTATCTGAATTTTCCTTTGCTTTTGCTTAAACAATGTTTCAGCAGCAAAATGTGATTTTTCCTCTCTTTGAATGACTTTCAAGGAAGTGGAATGGTCAAAATAGAATGTTATTTTTAAAAGTTAAGCAAAAGGAAATAGGAGGTTTATGCAATTGAAAGTTTTTGTTCAACAATAGATCACTGATTACAGAGAAATCGTATTTTTATATATGTAACCCTGAAAGAAAAATAGGTCAGTAGAGCAAAATGTACTTTGAAGTGACACATTACTCACTGACAAAAGACATCAGATTGTCAATCACATGGATTCACCAAGAGAAAGTCATGCTTGATCAACCCAATAAACTTCCACGATGAAATGCCTGGCCTGGTAGATGAGGGGAGACCAGGGGATGTTTTCTGCTTGGAAGTCAGTAAGGCCTTTGAGCCAGTGTTTCCCATCAGGTTCTCACAGAGAAGCTGTTCACTGAATTCCACCACAGCTGCACTACAGGTATTAACACCCTATTCCTACACCTACCCTGTCAATCTGCTACTGTACCTTACTCTAAACTGCAGGAGAAAACAAATTCAAAGACTGATCCATGGATGATAAAACCAAGAGCAAAACACAAGAAGGTTAAAATTAGTTAATCATTGAAGAGATGCAGTTAGAAGGAAGAAAATTACTGCTGTTCCCTGAGTGACAGCTCTTTACTCCACCTTACGCATGAACCGTATGTAATACACATCATTTTTCCTTCTGGAAATACTCTGTCAACCATCCTTTAATACCACTTGAACAAGCCACAGCAAATTATATCAAATTTGTTGCCAGTCCAGTCTGCAAAATACCTTTAATACAGTCTTTAATTAATGGAAGTACCGGAGTTGACAGTATGACAGTATTTAGTTTGTAAGTTGGCAGGGATAAGTTATTTTTCTTTCTAAAATGTCATTCATTTGGATATTGCTTTATATTACACTACACGCTTGCTAACAACTGATTCTGCATAATAGGAAACCAAAGGAATAATTTGGAATGAGTCAGGAAAATGATTGGGTGGAGAAGGCAGAGTGTTCAGATAACAGATCACATCCGAGGCGGTATGAATCAATTTCCAGCTATCAAATAAATATCTTAATTGATTTAAAGGAAGCTCTGTGGTCACGTTCTCTCCACTGACTTCTATATTCTTCAGATCTTATCTTCTCTCTAGTAATACACTGACCCAGCACACTGCTCAGTCATGCTGGAGAAGGCTGTTGCATTTCTCACCATACTTGAGAGAACATGTAACTGGAATTAGATTTGTAGGAGGGAACTAAAGTTACCAAGGGAACAAAAATCCTGGAACCAAACACCATATTTTACCAATCTGAGTTTACAGAATTTAGGCTCTACAACTTGCTGAGGTCAAACTTTGGCCATACTAAGAATGCAGAGAACAAAGCTTTCCTCAAAATATACATCCAATAGGAAAATGGCTTTTCTAAGCTGGACGGATGGAGTGGCTCTTTCAAACAACTGTATTAAACCAAGACAGAGACAAAGAGAAGTGGAGAACAAAACACTTTCCATTAGTCAACTCAGGGTACAGAATCATCTTGGAAGCCTGTAAACATGAAAGTTAAGGAGAACAAAAGCAGAGTTTGATGAAAGCCACAGAGAAGTGAGTTAGAGAATGGCAGTTTAATAACCATGCCCTGCCTCCCAGAAGGGGCTGGCTGGCTGCTGCTGGCAGTGACACTCTCAGCTACAGAATCACACTTGACCTGGGATTCTTCAAACATCAGCAACAGTTTTATTTGGGTCAGTGAAGCTGGAACAGGCCTGGAGATGTGGGAAGATTCTATTGGTTTTTGCAATCCCTATAATTAACCATTTAGGATTAAAAAAAAAAAATCATTCAGGAAAGATGTCTAACATCATTAGATGAAATAGTTGTTGCATCTAAAAATAATCCAAATATTTTCCTGAAATTTGAGTCTAAAATGCAATTAGAGAGTCAATGAAAAATTAGCTGCCAGGGTTTTACTTCATCTTAGTTAATTTACATAGGTAATTTACCAGCAGGGACAAACTTATCCCTCTACCTTCATCTGCAGGACAGGTTAAGGTATCAGTGTCTGAGATGAAAGTGAACACAAACAATGTGCCAGTTAAACTGTAAGGTGCTTTGCTGAACACCTTTAGAGCTGAAGCAAAATCTCTTCTGTTTGGTGCTCTACTTATGGTCAATACCATCATTTGTTATGAGCAGGAAATTAGGTACTAGATGATATTTCAATGCTGGGCAGAAAACTTAATTCCATCATTGCCATATAACTGCTTTATCCCCAATAAACTTGTAATCATAGTAGCTAGTTTAGAAAGTATTCCTGAAATGTTTAAAAAAACCTTTCATTAACTACCCCAAACATTGAAAAATAATGGGAAATTGATTTTTTTCTAATATTCCAAGGCATTTGGTGCTCACGTGGGATTCTTCTGAACAATCTTAAGTAAAGGAGTATTTTAACAAGGTTTTCCATTAAAATTCTGTTAAAGAGAACAAACAATTGCAGCAGAACACATTTATGTGACTATCAATATTTTTGTAAAAAATGGGAAGTTTGCAGAGAGACCTTTCAGAAAGAGAGATAAATTTGGAGGGCTGTTTTCACTTAATGGTTTGTTAGGACATCAAATACATATCCTTTAATGAAAATTAATATGCTGTAGCCTAATAATTCATGTACTTGCATGGAAAGCCCTTTAATTTAATGGAGTGCTGTTCATTTCATTACATGCATTGCTGAGGCAGGTTGCTATTTTTCCATGAAGGTCAGGAGAGTGCCATTCCCTCATGCAAACCATGAATCTGATCAGATGTTCAAGTCTGACATCTCCAATGGTCCGTTCCCATCCAGCTCAGCAGGGTGTTACACATTTTCAAGCAGCACTAGAACAGCAGGAAACCACTGGGTGTCTGTTCTTTCAGGATCAGAAGCAGCAGTATTATGCAACCGTGCCTGGATATTTATCAAATTTCATATTCCCTCCTCAGTACTTCTGTTGGAAATTAATTCATCTTCTCCTGGGACTAGAAACATCTCATCTTATGCCAAAATTTATAGCCATTAGTTATTCCACCAGTGTATTCCTTTCTTTTATTACACTCACTCTGGATTTGCAGAAAACACTTAACTGTGCTAGGCTGAACAAATTGAGCTTATATATATTTCTGCCCAGTCTTACTGTACTAATATCATAACTTGATTTTTCTCTAATCCCAATCTTTATTCTTAGTGGAATAGAAATAACTATATATTAAGACTGATTATTGCCCAAGTGCTATTCATCAATAACAATAATTTTTTTCCCCTTTTCTGTATTTTTTTCTACACCACTTTGTTTGCTGCTTGTGTTTATATCTCCTCCTGTGTGAATATCTTTTCCTGCATAGAATGATAGACATACTTTAGCAGAGTGCTCTCCTTACATGCCATCAGACTTTGATGTGAGAAACCTGAATTTCTTGTACTTGAGTAATTCCATCTACTCTCTGAAAATGATCCTCACTCTGCAGTGCTTCCCAGCAGCCAATCATGCCAGCACCTCCCTGATGGCACCACTTTTTCAGCTGTCATTGAAATATTCTTGTTTTCTGGACAAGTCAGAATTCTTGTTGATGACCAGCTCCCCTTTCTGGGCATATTTTTAGAACAGCTGGATATTGCATTTGATGCAACAATGATTTGAAAACAACCAAATAGATATTAAATTTCTTTTTTTTTTTTTTCCAGTGGATTGTTCCCATAGACCTCAGAGCCACTCCTAGTTCCACACTAAGAAGTACAGCCTCTTGCTCCTGCATCATTTTTAGTAACTGACACAAAGATTCAGGCCAAGAACTGGTATTCAGAACTTACCAACAGAGAAGCTGGTATGGAGGCACCCAAATCTCTCTCTTGGTGTTGAAAAGGTCTCCAGGTACAGCACCTCTGTTCTGCTCCTGACTCTCTTCTGTCAGCACACACCATCATTACCCAGAGCTGGACACCCATCCCAGATAGCTCCTGCTCCTCCTCCACTTCTTTACACTGTCTCCCCACTCCCTCCTTTTCTTCCTAATTTTCCAGTAGAACAAATGCAGTTCTCAGTTCAGCTTTTCTCTCATTGTCTTCCTTGTTCCTCTGTTTTTCACATCCTCCTCTATTCTACAATCCTTTTCAGTCATTTCACAGGTCAGTGGATCATGATCATCTTTCTTGAAACTTCTATCATCTTCTTTTCAAACTTTTGCCTGAAGTTTGGCTTTTTTTTTCCCAGCTGCATCTTTAGTACCTAACACTTCTCTGGTGTGAAGCATATAATTTATCATATATAAATAGCCTCAGATAGCCACTCACAAATAATAAGCTTCCAGCAGCTTTTCCATCCAGTTATCTTCAGTTTCCTCTCCTCTTCAGTTGTTTTGGGCTTTTTTTCCTATTGCTGCATTAACAGGCAAGCTGTGTTTTCTCTTTGCCTTAAATTCACAGTTCAGAGAATAAAACCACCACTTCCTTATAGATATTAAAGATTTCTTCCCTGTTTGCTAACCTGCATCACTTTTATGCTTTTGTTTAACTCAGTCCTGCCATCTAATAGTCATTTGGTAGGTAACTTTTCACCAGCCCAGGTCAGAGGCAAGGAGTACATACACAATATCTGATGCAAAATATCTGAAAAAAACACCCTCTTCTTCCTAAAACACAAAATGTTCAAGCAATGAAGATTATAAAAAAAAATATTTTACTGGCAAAAAAATAAGGTTTTGCTTTTCTTCATTCAGCAGTTTCCCACAAAGTCTCCTGTGTAACTCTTTCCATCTTCTGGCCTTGATGGGTTCATCATCATATGCCCAACACAATTCATAGCAAATTCTCTGAGCCTATACTAAACCACTCTCCCTTTGCCTATGTCCTTCCAATGCCTGGAAGAGGAGCTAGATAGAGCTTGTTGGCAATCACCACAGATAACCTTCCTGCACTCTGAGCTCTTCAGAAGTGTAAGGATTAAACTTCAGCAAGTACCATCAAGCAGTTCATTATCACAATTCAACCGTGTCTAGAGAGAGTCACCAAAGAGCTGCACACTCCTGAGCACAGTGGTGAAAAACCTATCACCATAATTACCAGCTAATCCTGCATCCCACTGGTTTGTACTTCATTTGACTTGATGTGGACAAATAAACCAGAAAACCAACATATGGCAAGAGACTAAAAATTGAGCATTGTATCCCCGTGCTATATCAGCAAGAGCTAAACAAAACACATCAATAACAGTCAACAGTTGTAGCCTGGGCCATCTGGTCACAAAGGCCCATAGTACCAAGATTGTATTAAAATATTTTTATCTCTCTATTTTCCCTCAGGAGTGAAGGATAATATGCAAATATTAAATTCTGCTAAAGGTGAGATTCCTCTACCTACAAGCACAGCACGTCTCTGATAGTTATTTAATTAAGAGGTACCCTAATGAAGGGTGTGCAAATGGCAAGGCAATAATCCAACTCCTAAGTGGGTATGCTGGAAAGCCAGGAACAGCACAGAGAACAGGCTTGACACATGTATTTCCTTGTTAAGCTAAATACTAATTTGAATTTTTGTAATTAATTAAAACAAACAATTTTTTTCACTTGTCCTGATTTATATTGCTAAACCACTCAGAGGCAGATGGGTAATGAATTCAGGGCTGGATTCTGGAAAAGGTTTGAGGAACACACTGAAGGCAGAATGAACAGAATCCTCCCTGGACAACACCACTGAAAGAGGCTTGACCCTGGGATCCCTCAGCTTTACAATGAGTATGAGGTACCTGGGCTGGAATCCCTCACGGGTCAGTTTAGGTCACCTCTCCTGGCTGCTCCTCCCCACAGGTGTGGCCTTTCACCTTCTGCCCCCCCAACATGCTGCACAAGCTTTAGCAGTGACCTGGGTCTGCACAGCATCAAGGATAAGCCACATATGCAAATACAGTCCTTGGTGGCTGCTGTGATCCCTTCCAAACAACCTTCTGTATTTCCAGGCAACAGGTTGGAAAGCAGGAGGCAGTGAGGACAGAGGAATAAACTACACTGGGAACTTGTGAAAGCAGGTGAAATAAAGGGAAAAGAACATACTCTGGGTGCAACTGGGAACCAAACTCTTATGTGGACACCCAACCAGACTGCATGATGGCATCAAAGAGAACAAGGCAGATCTGAATTGTCACTATCCTGTATTTCATCCACTCAGGAAAGCTTCACATTCCTGAGGAGCAGAAAATGTAACTGCAGTAACAAAGATGAAAGCAAAACACAAGCTGGTACTACTTTTCACATATTATTTTTCCTCCCCCTGCATCCTCCTCATTGTATTGGAATTTCTGGTTGCTGAATGACTGTACTGCTCTGTCTGAAACAATGTGAAAAAGACCTAAAAGAATTGCTTTATTAAGCATTGAATCCTCCTGAATTTTTTAGTTGAGTGCAATAGACTCTCATCAGTATGTCTGAGGCTCCAAGCCTTTTTATTTAAGCTCTGCTAAATGTCCATTTTTGTCTCACTTGATGCACTCTGTACTACTTGCAATAAACTATAGCCAAAATACTTATGTCTAGATACCTAATTTAAAAATATACTGAAAAAATACATATACTTAAAGACTTTTAAAACTCATGACAGCTCAAACTATTTCAAGGTGCTGATCATTGGCAGTTCTTGTGTTTAAACAGTCCAGGAGAGGTAACTTAGGGCCTCTCAAAAACAGACTGCCAGATGCCTTTACATTTCTGTCTTTGTTCATCACCAAATGCACTTGTGATCCTTCAGGAACAGTAACAAACCCAGGTGACAGGATGTAGGGAAATGTTTAAATACAAACAGGACCCAATTAGCCTTATTCTGCTTAAGGAGCCTCAGTTACCAGGACTAGCATCCTAAAGTCCTAATAAAAACACTTAATGAAGGCACTTCTAGAAAGCAACTCAGACCACCTCTGATCCAAAAATTCAGCTTTCACAAGGGTGGAAGGGGGCAGGGAAAAATAAATTAATAAGAAAAAAACAACTGCTATAGATCTGTGTTTAAGTAGCCTTGTTAATTCCCTCACTGCTTTAAAATTGCTCAACAGAAGTTCTTAAAATTCAACCATCACAAACATATTAACCAATATTTACTTAAGTTATTGATCATTCTCAAACTGAAATGTGAAGGGAAAAAGTCAGAAAAGGATACAGAAAGTTTAGGAAATGTTAAAAAATTCTTCAGACAGATATTAAAACTTACAGAAATTTATGAGAATGGTATAAAATATTGATGGGGAAAGGGAAGAAAATTAAAGCTTCATGGATTATTCTTTCTTTTTACTGATAGTAATACAAACTTTCCTAATTAGTAAAATAACCAATTAGGTGCCAGCTGGCTAAATTACACATTGATCATAGAGTAAAATTCTGCCCTCAGGCTGCACATTCAGCTCCAGTGATCATATTGGTGGGAATTAGGAGACTCCAGGGTTGTGTAGGCTGTGATGTTATTAACACACCCATGATGGTCAGGGCAATGCAGAGGAGTCCCAGTGTAAACTGCCAACATGCCAAAAAGATGCTCATGCAGTTACAGCCTCTAAAGCATAAATGGCCATTGCAACAATCA
>JAOEGS010010061.1:48977-77529 GCA_025447755.1 Corythornis vintsioides
TTCCATCCCTAGGCTGTACTTCTAGAAATCTGTAAAGCTGAATGAATTTTCTTGGTGTCATGATCCAAATACCCACATGCACATAGGTGTCTCCTATCCAGTGAGACTCTCATCACTGCTCTACTTCTACCAGCAGCTTTGGCATCACTTTTCAAACTGGATAAACAGCAGCAAGGGAAGCTCTTCAGCAATTAGCTCTAGGCATGGTAGAGTCCAAGAGCAATGGGAACCATGCAGAGAGTCCCTTCTCAAATTCTGCCAGTTTTGGTAACTTTTTGGAGGCTCACCCTGATGCAAAGTTCCCATCCCTCCCAAAGGCTTTGCCACTTCTCTCATCTTTCACTCTGAAGGCCACTTGGGTCCCTATTTTTGTTTTTCAATTCCTCTCCCCAAAGAATTTTCCTTAATAAAAATTCATGAGGAAGTTCAAGATGAAAACATTTGAAGTGTCAAATAAAAAGGAAAGAGCTGAATTCTGTCCAAAAGCAAATGCAGAGAGCAGTGAGCTTTCAAGATCACTTACACTGTAAACACTGCAGCCAGTTTGGCTGGCATGTGCCTGTGACATTTCTAAGGAGTAAAAGTGATTACCAGGATGTCTAAAAGCAAATTGCAGTTCTCTAGCTCAGCAGCAGCAGTGCTCAGCTGATGACAATTCTCACTGGGGCTCACTCTACCTTCACCGTTGCCCTTCAGCTCATGACAATGTAAGAAGATCTCCCAGGCATGCTCTTTGGGAACCAGCAAGACATTTATTCAGATTTAGATCTCTTTATATCATAGAATCATGGAGTGGTTTGGGTTGGAAGGAAGCTTTAAAGGTCACCTAGTCCAACCCTTCTGCAATAAGCAGGGACAACTTCAACTACATCAGGTTGCTCAAAGCCCCAGTCAACCTGACCTTCAACGTTCCACGTTTCTTTCTATTCTAGTTTGAGGGGGAAGAAGGGGATTTTTCAGATTGTTCAATATCTAGATCTGCCAACTCTGGTAGTCACAGAGCTATCATCATTTCATTGATCACTTTCTCATGACTGGTTGCCCTTACAGTTGTATAGAAGGTCCACAAATGGCAGAAAAAGTAAAATTAAATTCCTTGAGTCAACACTGCAGTCATTCTTACAAAGAAAACAAGTTCTAAAGAAAAGCAGAAGGGTGGTAAGACTTATGACTTAAGACTTCAAGCCCAGATTTCCAAGAAGGACTTCAGAAAAGAAAAAGTATTCTTTGTTTGGTTCTGTTTCTAAGCACTGTTAGTCTGTTGCATGAAGAAGCTTCTGCAGATTGGGCACAGAAACATGAGCACTTCTCCAAGGGTGTTGATTTTTCACTATTGATTTCTCCATGATGATTTCTCTCTGGTTGACTGCTGGGTTTTAAATAGTGATTTCTGCATGGGGATTTCTCTCTCTCATCATCCCCTGGTGTCTAACAGCAGCATGACTGATTAAATGTGTATCCAAAAGCATCACTACAGAATGCAGGTAAACAGGAAGAAAAGGTCAAGAGTAGCTCACCAACATATTTAAGAATTCACTGCTGTTTGCAGTTATCATAATGATTTTCTCATTTGTAGAGGACAGGGGAAAAGAAAGAACATTTGCTTAATGCCAAACAGCTGCAAGTAATGGTGTGATACCCAACCAGTGTGTAGGACAGAAGCCAAGGAATCTGAAATCCTGTGTGCACTTGGCACCTGAATCAAGAGTTCAAACGCTGCAAAGATGCTCATTTGTGGGGGGATGTTTTTCATAAAGAACAACCTTTGGCTGAATTCACCTACTGAAATTCCTGCAGAAGCAACTCACAAACAGGATAAGAAATGACTCCAGAAAGAGATGGTCATTTTGTTTCAAATTTTCTTACAATGCCAGGCTAGCATTTCAGCAGGAGTCCTCTCTTGACACCCATGAAACCCACAAAGGCATTTTCCACCATCAACTGTTAGTGCCAGGAAATAGTCTGGACAACAAACAGAAACCCAAGATGTGTATCCAGAAACATCAAAAATATATACACTATAATAACTATATACCTTTAAAAAAAAATAAATGGAACCCCAGAATTTTAATTTTTGATCAAAAATAAAAATTCTGGGGTTTCAATATTATTTTTTTTTAACCAAAATGGTAGGAGATAAATCCTCCTAAGTTCATACATAGCTTTTAACTGCAGCATCACACCATGATCACTACCTTTCAGCTGCCATTTTCATTGGATTATCTGATCACAATCCAGCTATCATTTCACTGTCCACAGTTTCATAACCAGCTTTTATACCCTATTTTTGACTTCATTAAACTCCCTTACTAGATGTGCAGTCAGTACAGGAATAGTTCAGGACCCAATATGCTGATTCCCTGGCAGCAAAGCTTGATTCCCTACTCACATTAAACAACCTACACACATAACCCCCTGTATTCCCACCTTTTAGGTTAGGTTTTTATGGAAAGATGCCAGTCTGCCCAAACTTGTGTAGACAAGTTGCAGTTTCCCTTGATCCTTTGAGACCACTCCACTCTGTTTTGGTTTTCTTTCTTTTTCCCAGGGGTTCTTGGGAGCACTTCAGTGCTTGAATATTGGAATGAATGGCCTAGTCACTATCCAGGAGCAGGCACCATTACTCTTGGCAAAGAAAATTTCATTAGAACATGTCATGGGAATAAGGTGGCTGAATAGTGATATCGATTTGTCACAATAAGGGTTGGGAACATCACTGGAATGCCAATCTGTATCTACTATCTTGACCAGAAAAGTGGTTGAGTTTCTTGCCATTTAGTTGTTTTTATACGTTAAGCTCAATCATCTAAAATGGGGTCAGTCTCAAATGCAAAAAATAAATCAAAATTGTTGCAATTCCTCCGAAATGGTAACTGGGATGTGGTATTCAGAGACAGATCAGTCTCCCTAAAAAACCAACATAATTACATAAGACAGGAAAAACTAAAACCTCATGCAGATAAATTTAAGAAAATGTAATTTTTAATGTAATTCTTAGCTGAAATGTCACAATTCTGCTGTAATACATTGCTTTGTGTGTGTTATTTCTATATTTGGAATACTATTATGTGCAGTATTAATTGCTAATGATTTCCAAGACATGACAAAACAGGAAAAGATATTTTCTCCTGGTGTTAATAATGTGAAAATGTAAGAAATGGGCTGGAACTTTACTTGTAAGTTAAAGCACAACTGTTTAAACAAATAATTAACTCAATGAATAAGATTAAGAATTGTAAAGGTCAATTGTACACAAAAACATCTGCTCAAAAGTAGTCTGCACTCAGTGCCTGTAAATGTCACCCTAAAAATCACACTGTGTACTTAAGAAGAAATCCAGCTAAAAATCTAGCACACTAAGGGGAATTAGGTATTTCAGAGCACATGAGCTCCCAGGCTTGTGAAGCATGGTCAGCTCTAACATCTGGGTAATGGAAAGTGCTGGTGGAACTGGATTTAATTATTCTGGGTGTTGCTATTATTATAATTGTTACATAAATAGAGAGGCAAATCCTTCCACTGCCTGATACACCCCTTAACTTCGTAGACACTTAGTGACCTCAGACTGCAGCTTCTCCACTGTGCCATCTGGGGAACTGTGCTATACATACTTTTATAAGGTGGAGGTTCCTTTTCTCTTTAGAGGAGTCAAGAAAGCATTTAAAAAATATATTATTCTTGTTGGGAACATTTGGTCGTGTGTAAAACATAACTATTTTAATGCTAATTTATTCAAGGTATTTTTGCAATGCTTATGTGACAAAATGTCAGCTCTCGTGGAGAAAACTCCAAACTTTTGTTTGTGAAATGATACATCCCATTATTGCCCTGGACTTCTGCAGCATTTTTTTGTGATGGAAAAGTCCTGATTCTATTGAAGCACAAGTTTCATTTATCTTCACACCTGCCTTGTTCTGAATCAGGGAAAAGTTCTTCTAAGATGATAATGGGCTAAGTATCATTAACTTTCCTTTTGTACACATTAACCACGGGAATTCCCATTTTGAGATTACTACAGAAATGACAACCAAGTGTCTTTTCCTTTTTAAATTAACAACTCTCGAATTTTCTGGTCATCATTTAATGAGTGTTATTTTTGTTTTGAACCATATGTGAATCACCCCCACTTTCAGGAGATCTCCTAGTGTTCCACACTGCTCATAAAATATAATGAGGTATCCCTCATCCACAACCACCCGAGCAGGCTCTGACTGCAGCTGTCAGACAGCATTGCAAATCCAGCCCTACGGAGAAACACAACAGCTGACCTTATGCCTCTTGTCTTCACCAGGATACACTAACAACACATCAATTATTACCATTAAAAACACCCTTCTCCCCAGCTCCACTGTGCTTACGCTGGTTGCAAAGCAAACAAAGCCAGACTGCTTTTACTGCATGCCAGAAAAAAATAAATAAATCAGAATTGTTAAAGATGCCCAAAAACCTTCAGCACCTTGAATAAATGTATTGTAAATAAGGCAAGCATTTGCTGATACAATTGCCAAGGCATAAAAGCCTTAAGAAAAGTGTCTTGTAATAAAAAAATTTACCTTGAAAACACAGAGATTTGTCTTAATTTTTCTTTTATTAAAAGCATCTCCCATTGGGTAAGAAACTAAACTGTTATTGAAAATAGCACTAGAGACAGAGCAGATTTCTGAAACAATTAAAGTCTTTCACAAATATAATACTTTGAGACTTAACCACAGCCAAATGGAAAACTCACTGCACAGCATGGACACAAAGCCTTAACCTCTTATTATTCCCCCTGAGTGGACTCCAGTCTTCAGTTTCTCTGGAGGATCCCAAATGTGGGAGCTTCCCTCTAACCCCAGGAAGCTTCACATGTTGAAAACACCCTGATTGACACTCCAAACGTGGAGTAAGATCAGCAGCCATGAACAAGCTGTGCCATGGTTCACTTCTGGGATATGAGGACAATTTCTAATAGAGGAAATGTATTTATTATGTAAAATAAATCCTATTCTTAGCAGAAGTTGTCCTACCTTGGAAAACCAGCTCTCTCTGCCTTGCTGCAGGGCAACCAGCTCTAAGAAATGGAGCAAATTAACACATTTTATACCCATGTTCTGGATTGCTCTAGTGCTATGGAATTCACTGCATATAACAGTGCTGCACAAAAGCAATTTCAGGATACCCTAAAGCAGTAATAGTCTATGTTAAAGTAATGTATACTGCTTAATGGATTTAGGGGCTGCAGTCCCAGTCCTATGACTGAATGGTTGTATAAAACACAATTCTTCCTACCCTCCACAAGGCTCCAAGCTGTGACTACAAGTAAAACCCTCTCCCTCCTGCTCCCCAACACTTTCCCATTGCACAGCCACCTGAGCCAATTCAAGGCATTTATAAACTCTGTCAAATCTCAACAGTAGCATTCTAAACTCAATGGTGGTCTGAGAAGCAATTTGAAAAGCAGGATAGCAGAAAGACAAGCCCCTTGATGACCTACTGGCAGAGCCATGGGTTCCAAAGCAGGTCTTTATTTAAAATGAGAGTTAATTTGCATCATGTTGGACAGATACACATGTTAAACTTTCTCTCTTTCTTCTCTCACAGTGTATCAGTAATCCTGACTGCCAAGAAGTAGTCTTATTTTCCCATGACATGAAATTCTTGAGCACATGTGTGGGGTGGGGATGTGGAATGAGGAATTCAGCCTTTTGCCTGAGATTTCATAATGAAAAATTAAAATCATTACAATGCAGACAATGATTGCATGTCCAACAGCCCTATGCTGTACATTTTGGCACCTGTGCAGGCTGTTGGGCACACTCAGCTGAATCATAAATAAATACCCTGCACAGCACACATCACATAGAGGAGACCTGGTCATGGGTATTGCAGCAAAACTGCCAGTTGCCTCATGCTGAAAAACAAGAGCCCTGTTATGAAGAGTGAGAAGTGTCTCTTGCTGCAGTAATCAAGGGCAGTTTGACTGGGAGGGAGTTTCAATGCTTTTCATTAGGGCTGGTGCACTACAAGTGCTGTAAAGCTGCAGCCATAAGCCTTCATCACTCTGCTTCCTCCTTTCCATTAGACCAGAGCTGAATTGACTCCTAGCAAAAATAATGTATTACACAAGACTGCAAAGCAGGACTGCGTTGCATTTAGATCATAGATTTGCACAACAAAAAAGCCTGGGTATATTCTATTAGACTGGACTATGCAGGCATAGTGGTGCTCTACAGAGCTGGCATTCTTGTGCTTTCCTATAGAGGAGCTGCCAGGCTGACAAATGAAGTGGCAGTCTGTGATGAAGACAAAATGCCCACTTAGATCTAGGCTACAGCAAAACTCCTCATTCACCAAGCTGGATCTGAAATTTGGTCGAAAGAGCTGAAATGTTAGTGCATTAATCCACTTCACCACTTGGTCCAGCTACTGAGAACAAATTAATTAACAGGCATTAACTGAGTCCAAAGAGCTGAAATCATAGTGTATTAATCCACTTCACAGCTTGGGCTGGGTTTTTACTCTTCAATACAAACAAATTAACCGACAGTAACTGTCTGATACCACAAGTTTAATTCTATTCTGTGATACAAATAAAGACACAGCTTTCCAGTGTCCTGATGAGAGCTTCTTATTGCTGCTTGGGTGGGACTGGACTTGGACTGCCTTTGTCAAAGATGAGAATACAAGACCTGAATGCACCCTGTGTTGTCCCCACCACAGTGACCCAATTAAGCTCACAGGACACTGTCCCTTAGGTCTAAACCTTCAATTAGTTTGGACAGTCTCAAAGACCCACAGAGCATTACTGCAGGAGAACACAGATGGAGTTCTGACAGAGGAGAACTGTCACTTCACATGCAATACAACAGCTTTTTAAAAAGAACTATTACAAAGACTCTTACAAACCCAATCATTCACTCAAATTTAACCTTTAGATCCAGGTTCTATACAACTTGTAAAATATTCTAATTAGAAAGAGCAATGTTGTTTTGCTTTTGCTGTCTGGATTTTGAGGTGGGAAATCAAAGCTCAGCCTTTTTGCAGAGTATTTCCAACAAAAGGTGGAATGTGCAAAACGGACCCAGCCATTGGCTTGGAGATCTCAGTGGATTCTTACATTTCTCCTTTATCATATGCTGGCAATTAAGCCTAGTTCAGGAAATTCAAAGAGTGTACCTGTCAGGAATCAGGAGCAAATTAATTGCTATACTGGAACAGATCAATGATTCATGAGCTGTAACATCAAGCTGCTAACAATACTAATTGCCACATACTTCACAAAAAAGAGCCTAAAATGTCAGGCCTTATAGTTTACAATGGTTTGAAGGGTGCTTTTTCTGGATTATAACCACTGAATCTGAAGTCGAGTACAGCTTTACAAGACATGAAATGTGCCATTGATAGTTCAATACTGTTTATCATTAAAATTCTTATGTTTGGAACTGAGCATTTTGCCCTAACAACCTGTAGCCATAGTAGTGTAAAAATATTTATATTCCCTACGTAACACCTGTTGACTTTTAACTGCCTCCACGGGATGAGAACAGTCACCACCTACACAAACAAGAAGCAACAGGTTTAATTCACGTTTCCTGGCCAAGAGAAGGCAGATCCAACCTTGCACACCATCTGTTCAGCAACTCCACTGCTACTCCTACTGCCCTGGTTATGGAACACTAGTCATGGGCCACCTACTCGGGGTCCCAGGTCAGTGGGAAGCAGCATCCAAGATTAGTAAAAAGAAAGAATACTCATTAAACTGTCAGAGCAGGGTTGGAACATTCCATAGCTCCTTATTGACTCCAGTGGAGTGGCCAAACAGTGACCAACAGTCCAGTGGTCAAAGCATCCACAGAGGATAGAGAAGACAAAGATTCAGTATCATTCTAATAATTGCTTCCAGAGATTTTCCAGTGAACCACACTACTTTAGCACTTACACCCCACAGATCTAAAAACTCTAGTCTCTTGATTAGTAATTCAGTGTCTGAGAAAGAAGTGATGCATTCAAATGCATTCAGACACCTGAGCTCTGACCAAAACACATCATCCACCCCTTAGTGTCCACTTTTTTATTCATATTTCTTTTTTTTTTTCAGTTCTATCAGATGCTTTATTTTTATCTATATTCATTGCCTTCCTTGTTCTCAAAGTCACTGAAGTGATTAAAGCCAGACCTGTGATGTCTGCTACCTTTACTGACACTGGAATTTAAACAGGAGAGTTCCAGAAGTAAAAACCTGAGTTCTCACGGCTTGAGCTAAATCAGCATCTCTCTGCTGCTCATAATTATCCATCATGCAGCTGGCCCCTGAAGAATCTATTGGACTGTATTTAAATGGCATTCAGTGCTCCTCACACATACCAAGTACAAATGTTCTTCTTCAAAATGGAACCAAAGACCTATTGTGTGTATCAGATCATGCACAGCATGTTGCTTCTATGAAGTGCAGAATTTCCAAGGAATATGAAAAAAATTAATTCTACTCTGTGTCACTCGACTTTCTTTGCTCCATTCACTCTGGTATTTGAATGTAACCCTGCACCAAAAATCTAACTATCAGTTTAGGGCTTAAGATTCTGGTTGCCATTCCCTGAGCATTTTGGAATGAAGCACATTATCAGTTCTCAGCTTAAAATAGCTTTATTATGCTGACTTTGTCAGAGACAGGTTAAGAAATCACACCATTCATAATCTGATACATTTTTGGCCCTGTTTCAGTTTACAAATTGTCCATTAACAGACCTTGAAATCTGTGAACAAATACATTATCTGCCATTATATGCAACTTTCTCAGATGAGTAATTTTTGATCTTCAGATTGCTTGGGCAGTTGCTTAGAAACATTTGTCTGTATTAGTTACACAAGTCATGTGGTGGTACTTTTCTTTTCAGATTGGATGGCTTCTGTGAATAAGCAACAGAGCATGAAATGCAAATTTCATGATATAAAATTCAAAACTTGCTATCGGCAAGGATTTGATTTATTACATTTACAGCACAAGATGAAAACAAAAAGGTTATCTGTGTGATCTGAATGACCTGACAGGGGACATAATGTCTGTGCCACTTGGAGAACTAGTGGCATAAATTGCAAAATCAAACAAAAACAAAATTCAGAAAAAAATAAGAAAAAAGGAATTGCAAAGAATTGGTGGAGCTCCTCACATAGGGAGCTTCTTTGGCTGAAAAGGTCACTCATGAAGAAACATGAAGATCATAAAGAACAGGATGGAAGTTTGGAATAGGCATGGTATGGAATGAAATAGAACCTGGGAAATAATTAATTTTACTAGTTATCTACACATAAATTATGGGTTTATCATCTATTGATTAATGCTTTCCAGAGTTAGTAATTCTCTAGATTAAATCATAGGTAGTTCTGTTAGGAAAAGAAGGAATAAAAATCCCAGAGATTCAAGTAAATTGTTTGCCTTTTCCAGAATTTTGAGCAAGCAAAGAAAGAAAAGTAATTGTGTTCATAGTGATGGAACAACCAGGACTCATGCAATTAGGTTATAAAAGTATTCTCTAGTATTTCCTTGTAGATTCTGTAGAAATACAGCAGAATCATTTTGTTTGTGTTTGCTATCAGTATGAGAAACACAAACTCACAGCTTTTTGTTTCTTCTACCTTTGTAAAAGAACCACTTGTATTTACCTCCTGTTTCTCCACTAATAGTAATGATTTTTTTTCCCCTCTCTATTGGATACAACAGTTTCTAACAGCGAAAGCATTGGTTCAAAACTAAATATAGAATTATACTAGCAGAGGCTGCTTCTTTCAGTTGAAGAGAACCAAATATGGCAAAACTGTTTCTGAGCACACACTCAGATTGTGATCCAGGCTACTCCTACAAACTATAAAGCTTACATACAAAACACCCCAAATCATGAAGACTAAACCAGACAAGCCCTGAAGAAGCGGCGCTAAAACAATTGAGAGAAACTTAGAAAACAACAGAAATATTTTTTTTTCCCAGTAAATATTTAAACCATGACTGATGGACAATAAAAACACAGAAGATACTAGATCAGAGTTTTTGCTGAATTGCAATGCCACACTGGAATATAAAGGTACTGGGTCTGATTTTTAGTGACACTTGTGGTATTCAGGAGAGATCCAGCTCATATCACTGCTAATTAGCTAAAGTCTCTGACTAACTTTCCTGGTTACTCCCTTTCAAGATAGAGGCTCTGCTAGCCACTGATGCCAGTGATGCAGAATGACAGCAAGAGTGCCCAGCAGCTGCAGGCTGACATCAGGGCAAAACAGTTGTGCCACCCGTGATTTAAAACTGCCTTCATTTTGGGTGGACTATGAGTAACTCAGGATTAAGATCAAATCCTCCTGCTAGCAGAAACAGCCCTGAGTGAATGTGAAATATGTATGCACAGCCCTTGCTTACTGGCTAACAGCCTCTCTCCTAAATCCTAGCAAAGGCATTCCACAGAAGCAGCCAGAAGTGGCCTCACACACTGAGCACTTGTCTCAATATTCACTCAAATGCCAGTGTTATTAAGTCTAAAAGCACTGAATATGAATTTGATTAGAAGACAAAGGTATAAATATTGATTTCAGCACAAATGAAGCCTTCAATCAACCCAAGTTTATCCACTGAATATTTTCAATGTTTTAATCAAAACTTACACAATTCCTAATTACCAAATAATCCCTTTTCCCCCTTCCTCCTTTACCTAACATGCAGTCAGATCATGCTCATCCATTTTCAACAGGACTTTGCTCCCTTCCTAGCTGCATACAGAAACTTGGTTAAAGGAATATGAGCTTATCAATTGCCATCCTTTGCCTGTCTTTTGAATAAAACAGAAAAAAACCCCAACATCCTGAGCTAAGATTAAAAGCCACATTCATATTAAAGAATGGTGTCTTTTTACCATTGAAACTGAAGCTGTAGATTATTCTGTGCTGATGAAGTACTACAGTGGGCAAAGAACTTTCTCATAATGAACACTGCTGTAAAACAATTTATCTACAAGAAAGGAAACAAGTTTGCATAATCCATTTATGGTTGATTCAGCTTTAGAGGAATTTGTTATATAAATACATCTTGCCCTGGGGAATTGTTTTGCCAAAATAACTAATGAAACTGTTTGAGCAACTTAACACTGATAATTAATAGGATTTTTCAGTATCGCAACGGACAATAACATCTTCCCATGTACTTTAACAATCTCACTACTGCAGAGAGAAAAACTTGGAGACTCCAAGAGCCAAACACCAGAAAGTGGAAAATGAATTAACTTAGCATTAGCAAAAAGGCTCAGCAGGCACACACGGCCTAGCTGATCAGCAAAAAGTGCTCAGTAGTACCTTAAAAAAACCCAACCTTCTATAGCTCATTGATTATCACTTCACAAATATTAATTAATACTTCATCAATTGTTCAGCTGATATTTCTAGTAGCCTGCTATCACTCTGGAATGTTTGGAGAAACACAATCAAGTGTCATTATGTTGTTACACACTTAGATGAGAATCACAAGTTACGTTTTAAGTTTAGGTGTCAATGTTAAATCATCAAGAAAGATTACCACAGGTAACTCTTTCACACTCCTATCAATAATACCTTGGCAACTACAATTCTGTAGAGACTTAAAATTTACAGTGAACTTTACCTGCTTTTGTGGTCACATAATTATTTTTATTATGCTTTGTGGCAATGTTGGCTGCCAAAAAAGGTTGTCCTAAAACCCCCGTGTGACAAAAATCAATTTTCAGATGCAAATGAGGGTGCCATAGGTGACATTTTTCATACTCAATAAATTGCCTTTCTATGGCTTTGAACTAATGGACACATAAACAAGAGAGACTGGTGCCAGGGTATTGCATTATAATCTTAGTGAAGTTTTATGAGACTCATGCTACATGCTGCAAAGAGAAACCAAAACAGGAGGAAAGGGCATGAACAGTTTGAGGAAATCTGGAAGAACAGATACAGCTTTATCTTTCTTTTCGAATTCTTCCCCCCCTCTTTTTTTTTTTAGCTCTGATTTCCCATCTACTTTTCCCCCTTTTAAAAATGTCAGTGCTCTGCATGACCCATTCTCTGAGCCACAGCTTTTATCTCATTATTATTCTCCACCTCCCCTCTTTTCTGTGCCTTATCTGTCTTCCCAGTTTCTCTCCTACAAAATGAGTGCCAAGAGGATCCTTTCCCATGATTATTCTTAATTCTGGCAGCATTGTTGCCACTGATTGTCACCTCCTTCAGGTGACAGGCATTCCCTGGCAGGCAGACACCCGGCCACGGCTGACTCTCTAAAGCCAGTGTGAAGTCACTAAGGTAGCCCTCAAAACTGTGGTGGGCACTTCCAAAGCAAGACATCCAGAGGACAGCAGGACACCACAATTTATCAACACCATTAAGGATCTTCACAGCAGTTAAGCGCAGGGAAGACCTCAAATGAAAGCTGCCAATCGGCACATCAGGGTAATGAAGCAGAACCAGCAGGCAGAGGCATCTCACCGACAGCTGACACCTCGGGGAGTCTCGTCCCCCTGCAGGCACTGGGTCCGCACCAGACCTCAGCTGAAGGCTGCACTTGCAGACGGCTCTGTTTGCTACACAGGTAAGGGTTTCCAAACAGATCCCTCTCAGACAGCTCTTCTCCCCACTCCTTGCCTTCTTCTCTGAATCACAACCACTTCCATTTCTACATTAAATAATGAAGGGATAGAGTTTCATTCTCTCACTGCATCTGGGTACTTACACCACAACTTTCCAAAAGGAAAAGAAACCAACACTGAAAGTAGCATTACCTCTGAAACAACAGTCTTTAAGTGACCCCACTGCTCATGTCAGATACAGCTACATTTCCAAAACATGAGGAGGTCTGCAACTGCACAAAACAAATAGCAGGGGTTTTACAGGCTTGGTGGAAGCTTATCTTGAATAATCACAAACTTCTTGAGCCTGCAAATGTAGGATTGATGTCTGGAGAGATATTTACTTTTGCAATACAAACAAACATTATAAAAACAATATTTTTATGCTATATTGATAGTATTGTTTCCAACTACAACTAAAATGTAAGATATGATTACATAATAGATTTTCAAACTTCTTCAAAACATTTAAGTAAAGTTCAAATCTTAAGCTTTTGAAACTTTAATGTTGAAATAAAGATCTTTTTGTTATTTCACCTTTTCTCATGCTAGGAAAATATGAGCGGTATTGAAATGACAAAGAACTGAATCATGTTTCACACTTGTCCCCGTGCATATCCAGTTGCAAGACTGGGATAATAATTTGGGGAACGAATTTTAAAGGCAGCCCTTTCAGCTTCTCATGCTGGGATTCTTAATAAATACCATTATTGCTTCTGATGGGCTTTAATTATGTTTTGAGCTCTGTGTGGGGTAGGAGGGAGACAAGCGCATCTAGCTCCCTCCTCCTGAAAAATCAGAGCTCCCTCTAAAGTCAATAAACCAGTGCACTTTGATTTTGTCTGTCAGCATCAGAAGGAAGCAGAACAGGCTCCTGATACTGTGTAAAAACCAAAGTTTTAAACTTTATGTCAGTTGTCTGGTCGGCCAAATACTGTTGGTGTATTGCTGATGGCAACAGTTTATTGCCATTGCCACAGCAACAGCTGGCAAGGGGCGCATCTGGAATTCAGGGCAGCATGCCACAGCCAACTCCACCCTGTCCTTCTGAGCAGAGAAATCATGATGGAAAGTACAAAACACACTGTTCCCTGCCTTTTAAGGTCACCACGGAAATATACTTCACAAGCTAGCTAATATATACAGCTCCTCTTTCTTCCATCACTTCATTTCTTCATGGGCTTGTAACCCGTACAAACATTTGGAAAGCGAGTCTTTTAATTCCAAAAGTCCACAAGTGACTTTGGGTGGCCAAATTCCCTGATCAGATTAACTCTCTGCATCATTGCTGCTAATGCAGAAAGTGCCTAGCAGTAAATTCCCAGGTCATGGAGAATTACCTTCTAGTAAATCTGCAGCACAGAAAAGTACCATGGTCTGTTTGTCCTCTACAAACACAAGTACTTCAGGGTTACACACATTATATAGATTGGCATCAGTTAACACAGAGCTCGATTTCACCCTGTTTTTACAGCTTTTTCCTCTCTGGAAGCAGCTTCAAATTGTAGGGACAAAACCCCTACCCATAAGACTTCAAAACCAACCCTAGGGTTTTCAGCTTTTTTCATGCTGAACCAGATTTGACCAGATCATAACTCCCAGCAGCAGCAGATACCAGCCAAAAGTTCAGATTCACCAATTTATCTATAACAGCAAAGCAGAAATTGAAATTTTATGTATATATGCATGTATATAAACCAATCCAAAACACGAAGGAACAACTTCTTAGATACCAGATATATTCATTGGCAGTATTTTGGGGCAAAAGATTTACCAGCAAGTTTAGTGAAAGATCTGCTGAGAGGTTGTACAGTCCTGGTCTCCACTACTACTGTCCAAAGCTATTCATTTGTATAAGAAGTTAATTTAAAAATAGAAGACCTAATGCAGCATTCTTTTAGGAACCTGTACTACATGCAGGACCCTATAAATAGCCCCTATCATGTCACTTTTCCAGCCAGTCTGCTTTGCTGACAGACACTGTAAAACAGAGCATTCCAGTTTCCAAGTAGTGAACATGCAACAGTAACCTGAGGAAAACCTCTCATACATTAGAAGGAGGCAGATACTAAATCTACCCCTTGGCTTATCTATGCATCTGTAGCTGGAGTTCATTAACTTGACAGCACTAATTCCTTTTTAATAGGAAAGTAAAAGGCAAAAATAAAAATGGCATGCAAATCAACTGTTCTCATTTAGCACAGTGCCAGATATAAAATATTGAGAACTAAAAAGAAGCTTCCTAGTGAAAAAACATGCTCAGTATGTTTGGTTTGTATCAGCAGTCAGATACATACTTTACTATCTTTACCAACTATCTCCATTTCATACACAGAAACCTGAGGTGCCAGGTACAGAGGTGCAGACTGTCACTATCACACTTGTGCCCAAGCTCTGTTTTGCCCACAGGCTCTTTGCTATCATTTACTACATGGTCTCAAGCCACAACTTTTGCCAGCCCTTCTGTAGTGCTATGGTAAAATGAAGGAGAGATGCTGAAAATGCAGAATGGTAGAATGGCTTTGCTCTCTCCCTTGATTCTCCTAAACACATCCCCTTACACTGGCAACTGGAGTCTTATCTTCCTATTGTCTAGAGTCAAGATTAATTTCCCTCACCTTATTTTCTCATTTTATACTTTTAAAGCCAGGGTCTTAATCAAGTCACTTATCTAAATCACAACTGTTCTGAAACACATTTTCAATTAATAAAATGATCCTACCTACAGCCTAATGCAGAGTGCCAACTAAAAGAAAAGACACAATAATTACCAGCGATGACAAGGAATTGCAAAAGCCATTAACTGAAACCAAAATAATTTCTCCCCCAAAACCTCTCTCTCATATTTTCTCACCACTAGAAGATACAGTAATTATGTCCCTCAAGTAAACCAGCTACTTTTCTGTTTAGTGGAGAAATATTAAAGGAGTTCTTTCCCTTTTATACTTCTAATATATTACCCATATTTTCCTCTAATTGATTTAAATATTATATGCTGAAGCAGGAAACATTTCCATTTGGGATACAGATGATTGAACTTTTCTGGCAGATGTTAAATTTATTAAACATCATAGGACTGAACAGAATCTGCCTTATGGTATTTACAAATTTGAGATGTAATTTAAAAGTAATTATAGTCAATACACAAAATCTGGGATTAAAAGCCACCAAATGTGTGAAACTTCTGAGATCCTCTAAAGAGCTACTTGATCAAAAAAGCACTAAATTTTGCAGGGATTCAGATGAAGGCACAAACAACTTCAAAAATAACTGGGGAAAATTATTTTTTCAATCCTGTTTCAGAGACACAAAAGATAACTGGCATACTGTGACTACCCACTAACATTATGCCAAATTAACATTTTATATATATGCACATCAACTTAATGCTAATAGTATCCAACAGAAAGGACTCTACCATATGATAGTCCCACTAATACACTCCGTTTTCCTGGCAATTAAACAACATGGAAGCACTAACAATTAACATCAAGGTCACCCTCAAATAAATTTTGATTTGGACACTCCTCATGGCAGATTTATGAGGAGATTCAAAGCTCATTAAAGTCGGTGGAACGACTCCTATTGACTTAATGGAGATTGCATTTGGTGCACTGCTTTCTATGTTTTCCTATGACAGATTAATTACACGGTTTTGTGAATTATCATGCCTAAAATCAACCCTGTAACTTAAAGCTTCAAGCCTTACCTCACATATACATTTAACCTTGTTAGCAATGAGTTGGAGTGTTAGAGATACAAGCCAAATCCAGAGCCAAATCATCCCCAACTTTGACTTTTAATCTTTAAACTGAAGTTTATAACATCTCCTCCCCTCACCTCTACCTTCATTTCTAATTTGCAGGTCAACATGAACCATCACAGACTTTTCTGGCTTTAATGACCATATCAGCTTCAGAAGGGTGGTTGTTGGGAGTAAAGAGAGCAAACCATGTAAGGACAACACAATGCAGCAGAACAGAGAACATAAAGTTGTCTGTAGATAAAGTCAGAAAGTCACTTAACCTGCCCTGCACAGCTACATAAATAATAACACAGATTGAACTATTTTAACACAGAGGGGAGAAATCTCCCCCCTTCAGTAACTCACATGGCAATGGAATAACTAAAAAGACAAGGAATGGGTAGAACTTTGCATAAGAAGAAGTTGATTGCACAGGAAAGTTGACAGTATTTCTCTTGACCTGCTACTGAAAAATTTCACCCACTGCAAACTAGAAGAGGGGAAACAATACTTGCTCAGTGTCTACATTTAGCTGATAGTTGTTCTATCACCCAATGACTACCCCCTGGAAAAGAAGGGGAAAAGGTGAGGACACTCACGGGTTGAAATGAAAATGGACTTCACAAAACATCCAAAGCAGTACCAATGCCACCATCAAGTCAACAAAGCTCTCCCTGGGGCTGCAAACAGAGTGGGGACAATAAATCATGAGGCTTCCCCAGGAACATCACGGAACAGGATCAGGAGAATACCAAGCAGAACACCCTCAACTCTCAGCATGAGGTTTATGGGATGGGGCACACCTCCAGCCAGCTTGGGTCTGCTGCCTTGGCAGACTCCAAACTGCTCGTGGCCTGCAGACCATGCCAGGGCTACAACTCTGTCCCAGTCAAACTGGGACACTGGGTATAAATTGCAGTAAATCAAGGAGGCTGTAATTGATGACTAGGGACTGAGATAGAACCAAAACTAATAATGAAATCCCCATTTCCCATATCAGGAATTCAGTCTTAAGTGCTCTTATTTTTAGCAGGCAATTCTGCTGCTAAGGGCTGGTATGATTGTTGCATGCCAAAGCAAACACAGCATCGTCTAATAGTCACTCTAAGGCATGAGTTTATAGCTTGTGGCAAGAGCAGCAGTAAGAATACAAGATCTGGTCTGAGCATTCCTGGTGCCAGATGCTACCATGGAGCTAGAGCACAAGGACTGACTACAACTGGTCCCACCAAGGGAATTACCTACCAACGTAGTCTTTCAGCAGTCATAAATTTCCCATCCAACAAAAGTGTCTTTTTATTTCATTTTCAGGAATTAGGTTGTTAAGAAACTGGAGACCAAACTCAGTCTCTCCTTTCTTAGTAAACATGTTTGCCCATTACCTCTGAAAGACACTGAGGGATGTTAGTGGTACAAAAAGCATCAGCAGCAGCCAATTACTTTACATACCAGGACTCCTGGCCAGCCCTCCACCCTCTTCTGTGCACTCACTATCCCCAGGCACCCTTTCAGTAAGAGAGGGAGATATATAAATGGATACAATTGCTTTTTTCTAAGATAGATCCACTGCTTAATGCAAAGGTTATTCGGTTTGATTTGGTGGTGAAATAATAAGTGAGGAGCTGGATGATTAATAACTCCAAGATGAATGTAAACATTACCAGAGTTGTTTATTATGGAGAAGCTAAATTATATTAAGCTTTAACTCTGTCATTTTTATGCTGAAAATGTCAACTTGCCAAGTTATTCTTAGTACTTAAGAAAACTAGCTGTAAAATAAGATGCAAAGGAATACTCTTAAAAGCAACAGAATTGTGAAGATCAACAACAAAAAAAGAGGAATTTTAGGTCTAGAAGGAGCCATCTGTCCTTGCAGTGGAAGAATCAATTCTTAAGGGAGGACAAATGTAGATTTTTATCCTGTGATGCTCCATTAAATGCTTAAGATGTGTGCTGAGATAGGTGTTACTATAATAACCATAATAAATGTTCCTTCAGGTTTGTGAAAACCAGCATGGAACTATTGGGGCAATCATTAGGGATGATTATTGATGTCTCTGATGGAGAGAAATGACTAAACTCTTACTCAAGAAATCGTCTTTTCATGTGAGTAATTTCTCCTATTATGGCTCAGTCTCAAATCCACCCTGTTTCTGGAAGCTGATGAAAAAGCTTATAGTGGGAAAACACCAGCAATATTTTGTGCTTCTGACACAGTAAAGAACAACCTTGAGTTCAGTTTTGAACACAACTTAGTTTGAGCTCCTCTTGGAATTGTCTCTTTTCCTCAATAAATCTGAGGCATGACTGGAGTCACACACTGGCTGCATCATTCCTGAAAGCTGGATGACACCAGTGTGACCAGCTTTGTGTACTTCACAGTCACACATTAAGGATCTTACAAGATGAAAGATGCTTTATAAATGAAAGTTATTACATATCCTAAGAGACACCTACTTATCCTTTATGGTCTTGCTTAATGTTCTACTAAATCATACTTAGCCTGTTGCTTTCCCACTTACATCCTCATTTACTACAATGAATCTCAAATTCAGAACTTTTCCAAATGGTTCCTTTAAATGTTCTCCACACCTCTGGCACAAATTTCCACACAACTCCAACAGTCTCTGGAGGTTAACACACAGGACTGGCATAGTTTTCACTAAATCAGAAGTAGCAGAATACTTTCAGGCTGGACTCAGAACAATAACTACTTGAAAAAAAAAAAAATTGTCAATGTTTTAATCAGTCACTCACAAAATTCTGTGGGTTTTTTTTTTTTTTATGGATAAAGGACAGTTAGCATCCTAGATCATAAAAATAAGCTAATTTAATTCAAGGCATCTTCAAACAATTAATCACAATTCAAACTCTCAGAAATATTTTAGGGGCAAGAGGGAAATATGTATTCTCTTGGCACTCTGTGCCAAGATGAATTTTAGCTCAGGTAAAAGACTTCAGCAATTGCTGAATAATGTCTCTCACTGAGATTTATGGAAACTTTACCATTAAGTTTTATGGATGAAGAATAAGACCTAAGTGTGTTTTAAAAGAAAATAGAATTGGTTGTATTCCAGAACTGCATTTGGTTCTGAGCTTCCACAAAAACCTTACATTTACACCAGAAACACACAAGGCAATAGTGAAAATATCCTGTGGATGACACCTGTTGCTGCAGGGAGAGCTAATAGCAGTTCAGGGCTGAAAGGAATGATGATTTTAGATGGTTTTAATAAAGTGCATTAATTTAGAATATTTTTGCCCACCAATTTCAATTATTCTGTTAAGAACTTGGAATCATTAATTAGGTTTGCTTTTTTTTCCCTTCCAAAAATGATCTCATTTCACCTTTGAATCACTGTTAGCCATGCTCTAGACGTGCCTTAGCTCTGCTTGCTGCTGAAAAGCACAAAGTCCCTTTTCCTGGATAAATACATCCCTAGTTCACATAAAATCTGAATGTAGATTACTCACAGAGAAAAGCACTGAACAGTCACAGAAGCTAACACCACCTTGTTTCACAGTCAATTATTCATGTTTCCAGTCTATAAGACCATTTTTCTCTCCTTAAATAACCAAGTAGTTCTCATTTGCATGCTGAAGTTGCTCATGGAGGGAAACAGAAGGGAAGGTAGCCCAGGTCTGATCCAGGCACTTATGCACACCCTGAATAAACTTCCAGCACACACGTTGCCCAAAAAAAGGAACATTAAATTAATGGAAACCACCAGTGGCTCATGTTCTTTATAGTATTTACTGGAGTATTCAACACAATATGTAGTTGTTGCTATGGCAACTGCCACATCTCTTGGCACCACAATAATTCTCAGATAAACGGATCTTTGTCAGAGCAAACTCCAAAGCTGGTATATATGAAACCTGCATTTCTTTGGTGCTGGGGATCTGCACAGTTAAGTTAGAAGTATAAACTCAGTCCAGGCCTGGGGAAAAGCTCAAGCCTCTCAATAGAGGTGAGGCTCTGCAGCAGAGCTGAGCAAAAGAGGGAGCCTGGCTCTACCGAAACAATCACAACTGCTCCACGTGGCCATGGGATGTGGGGGGTCACTCAAACAGCCCAGCAGAGAGGTGCAGGAGGCACTGCCAGACAAAGCTCCTGCTTGGAGGGTTTGATCTCAAATCTGCTGGAATGTGATTATTTCAGCCAGTTCTGAATCAGGCTGAAGGATAAAAAGGGAAAGCAGGTGACTGGAATTTCTATGGAAAATTGCTTATTTTAGTGGTTAAGGAGATCTCATAAATAAAAGGAGCTCTTTGTTGTTTCCTCAACAGCAAGTGGTCTGCACAGAGGATTTTTATAAAAATATAGCCAAAAAAGCAGCTAAATGACACTACAGAATGATCCATTGATGAGAACAAGCTCTTGCTTTCACAGCCCCTAATTATGATGTATTCCGTGAAACCTGCAATTGCAGACTTTATTAAAAACTATATCTATATACTGCATCCTTTCACTGGTGATTAAAGCAGGGAACACTCATTTGCTAAAATACCATCAACACACTGGCATTAAACTCTAAAATCATTTATACCTCAGAACTTTATGCATGGATTCCAAGTCAATAGGTGTCTGCAGTGTGATAACAAAAGAAGTAGTAATGACAAGTTGCTCACTGAATGGCTAGTGGAACAGCACTATGTTAAGCTTTCTGCCAAACTCAACACAAAACTCAGAAAACAATTTTTGTTTTAAGAAAACCCATCTTTTTAAGCCTGAAGGACACCCTCATAACCAAAGCCAAGAATCTCCACAGCTTTTCTGTATTCTATCCACTGTTTCAATCAGTGTACCAACTCATATGGGTCTCAGATATTGATGTACCCCTATGGCTCCCTCTGTTCTGTGCCTTACCATTAAATGCAAACCATGGTGCTTTATTTATGCAGTGCATCACTTTTTGCAGCAACTGCTGTATGCAAAATCTAATAATATCAAACTCTACCAGCCCGTTTGTCAATATCTCATATGAAAGTCCATCTTCAGAGCCTTGCAGAGTCATTTTGAGCCTATTTGGAACTCTATTCCAAACTGAAAAAAAACCAGGCTAATACACATTAATGGGAACAATTGTTGCCGTATCAGAGAGGCTGTTTTTTTAATCTTCTTTTCTAAATAAATTATTGAACTGCCAGATGACTATTCACTTCCTTGCATGCATTTTTTTTTTCTGTGAAAGAATCCTGATTCATAATAAGATTATTGATCCTTTATCATCTGTTATAAGGCAGAAAGCCATACATGTAGGATTTAAAGGCCCTAGGCACTTTTTATCTCGTATCAATAAAATTTGCAATCTCTATCCTGCAGGGATAAAGCAGAGAGTAAGACACAAACAAGAAATGCTAACATTTAAATCCAAGGAGCTTAGTTTCATTATTTCTGTTTGATACTTTAGGAAACAGAGGCATGGGCATAAAGCAACTTATACAAAGATACATCCAGGCAGCAACTTCATAAGAAACAGAATTTTCAGGCCTGCAAGGAGGCTGGGAAAGTTTTCAGCCAGGCTGCCTCTCCTTTCCCTACTATAATAAACATCACAGGGCTCTGCTGCTGGCAAAAGCAATGGCTTGACCAAGGGGAAGGCAGAAGTCACAGATCTAAGCAGCCTGTAGCTGCTACAAAGTGGACTGGACAGTGGAGCAGGGCCAGAGCAACCTTACTGCCTTCTATGTGAGCTACTGCTGGAAATGATTTTCAGCTCTGTCTACAACACACTGTCTCAGGCTGTGCTCCTCCCTCTTATCTCTGCTTTTCTTTCTCCTATTCCTTTTCCATCTAGTTCCTGAAAAGTGTCCGGAGGGTTTGACAGCTTCTATTTAATCATTTCATCCCTCTGTATAGAAGACTGCTGAGCACCACACAGTGAAGATACTACCAGGCTGGAATTTCTGAGTATCTGCCTGCCCTCTTATCTGCTTTGGTGCCAGACTCTTGATATCTCGCTCTTGCCCCCGCCCTGTGTCTGTGATGCTCTAACAAATAAAAGTTCTAAATAACTCCTTTTGCTGGGGGGAAAAAAAAATAATAAATATAAAAAGGCTGCATTTTGCCAACACACAAAAAAGGGCAGAGAAAGATGGTTTTCCAAGATTTTCTTTCAGCTGCCAGTGTACTAAGGGTATATTCATTAAAACCAGGATCAGATTAAAGAGGGAGAAGGACTAGCAGACAACCATTTTATTTAGCCTTGGAGGACAAAGTTCAATTCCCAGCTTGCTGCCTTTTGCAACTCACAATCTATTATGAGACTCTGCAAAAGATTAGCTATACTTTCTATCTTCCACAAAACCAGACTATACATAAATAAATCAATCCACTAATATCTGGTCAAATGCTCAGATGTGATGAAATTTCCATTGTCCTACTATTTTCATGGAACAAAGCAGGGACCAAGCATAAGTTAAAAAAAATTAATTATTGGCACTCATTGCCTTGGTCAGTTTGTTCCCAGCTGGGGTTTCCAAGTGATCTATTTTTCCCATTAGGGATCTGAACTTTAGCAATTTTATTAATTATTCAGAATGAACCCAAAGTTTGTTTTGGGAATCTTGGGTGAAACAAAACATTTCCGTGTCTGTTTTTAATACCACCAAGCACACAAATCCTGAGTGTGAGAAAGGGTATGAAGCAAACACTGGTCAGATGTGCACACCTCACCAGCACTACCCCATGATGAACAAAATTCCATTTCTTTTCTTGAGCACTCTGCCTGAGGGCACAAGTGTGTACATAACTAGGAAAAAGGTGGCACACTGGAGTGTTACACTTTCCACAGGCCCAGGGCAAATCTTCTGTGAACTGATATTCCACATGCTTCTCAAAAATGAGAAGAGTTTTTTTTGTGAATACACCCTTCTGTCAAGACAGAAAGAAACCAATGCACCAAGCCAAAAGCAGAGCAGGTAGGGGCACTAAGAGCAGGTTGGAGAAAACAATCTACCTGTCACCTGAGGTACAGATTCTTGCACTCAATACCATGCATGCATATCTGCAGGTCCAGGCACTCATTGGATTGATGGTATTTTGCAGATACAGACATCTGGAAAAGCAGCAGTGCCTGATTTGCTCTTCTGTCACTAGACCCTGCAAAGGATTCTGTGATGAGAGAGCAACAGCCAAGCTGGCCAATGATGTTGAGGAAGCATCTCTCTTCTCATACTGTAGTCATAGCCACCCTTTGATAGAAAGCTGCAGGTTCTGCAGCTCTAATAGGCTTCTGGCAGAAAAGTGAGAAAACATGCCCTTCTGACTCAACAAGCAGAGTTAAATAGTGCTATTCTAACAGCCACTGTGGCCATCAACTTAATCACATAACTGGTCAGTGAGGCCAGATGGAATCTTCCAACACCTTTGGCAGGAAAAAAACCCACACTCTTCCCCTACTACGAGACCAAAAGCCTTTCTGTACACTCCAGATTGCAACTCTAAATGTTTTCCATATTCATCTAAAGTAGGGGTGGTAGCAATCAGAAGGTTTTAGGCTCAGACTGCCAGTCAGCACATTAGAGATCATTGTTGTCAGTCATTTCCAAACATGTTGGGCATCTGCAATTAGAAACATTAACAATGGGATTTCACAGATGTAGGTTACATGCTTTCAGGAAAGAAATGGCAGTTGCTGGCAGTGGGGAAATACTTAAGAACTACTTATCTCCTAATTAAACAAGGTGCTGTACTCTAAGCACTGAATGCTAAGCAGTGCTCTAGCATGTGCTCATCTTAACCCTACAGAATTATGCTGAATTACTAAGGCTCCATCTGAGCATTTCTTAGCCAAGCCTTCTTGCATAAACAGATGGAGCAGTTCTGCTGTTTCCATGCTCACACATTTAGACTGCAAAAGTACAGGATTAAGTTCAAATTTATCATAAAATCACTTTAGATAGGACACTGTAATCTCTATATCCTTCTCAAGTATGACAAACAGAAAGACAAGACCGTGTTGTGTTTAAAAGAGGCAAACAATAGCTGAAAGGGTTGTCAAAAAATATTGACAGAGCAGTGGCTGAGTGGCTGAGGCCAGAGTAGAACAGCCAGCCCCAGAGATCTCTACAATCCCTTGAAGATGGGGATGATCTTCCCCAGATGGATTTCCCAGGACACATTAATGCAGCATGTGACTCCTAACATCAGAGCACACACTGAGGATCACCAAACTAAAAAGGTAGTAATCTACTTATGAGCTGAATATTGGCATTCATAAAGAAGTGATGAACTCAGGATTGAGATGATGCTGTCATATGTCTTTGAGGAATCACCTATGAGGGTAGACTAGCAAGTGGCAGAATATGCCAGATTTAAACCTTGGTTTTTCTGTCTGCAGCAACACAAAGTGGTTGGAACAGAATTCAGGATTGCAGCCAAATTAGACTTGGCTTTTGAATGCAGTCTGGTGATAGATTTCAACATGAGGAATTAATTAATACTGCTGGAATACTTTGAGGCGACATTACCCAGAACCCAAATAGGACATAAAGAGAAAAGGTCACTGACAAAGCTATGTCATAGTCTGTGCAAATATACAGCTGTTAATTCCTACTCAGGAGACAAGATTTCCCCTAGATTGTAACTTGCATAGAATAGGTCCCCTCAAAGACATTGAAGGGCTTCTTCTGGAAGAAAACTGGAATACAAATTCAGAATATGATTCTCAGGGAGTCAGATCATCGCACATAGAACGGGAAGTTTAACTCCAGACCTCCTGTCAGAGATGTCTCAAACTCCTCTGTGGTTTCAGTAACTTCTAATTTGGGAATGAATCCTCATTTTGATACTCCTAAGATCTCAGAGCCTGGAGTGAAATGAAAATCTGAACATTCCTGTGAAGGCACCAGAAGGTGCATGCCTTCCTGGTTTGAGACACAGGACAGCCAAGTGCCCAGCTCCTTCAAGAGCAGCTTTCCTACTCTGAATTTGCTAGTGAATGGTCCTAATTCTAGAGCTCCACCATGGTAGAGGCTCTCAAGAATGTCCTTGTTTAAAATTAAATTTCTACTCTGTGAAGGATCAGCATATTTAAATAAAACTCAATTCCATATAAGTGTTCTGCTCAGCTCTCTGCAGTTACACATTCGGGTACTTTCTCTCCCACTGGCAATCTATATTCACATTTCATGCAGCTTAAAGTGCAGATCAAAACCTTTCCTCCACCACAGACGTATAAAAGTTTGTTCAACCTCTCCCTTTTTTTTTTTTTTTGTAATGGAAGACTTAACTTATAATAAGCTATTGTTGGAAATATAATGGGAACACAGGCAGGTGAAGGTCTAAATACCAAAATAAGATCAATCATTTTTATCATGGCTTCTTTATAGTTGCTAGAAATTATAGGTCTGTAAATGTAGCAGGCTTAATTGTCTAGTACACCACTATCTTGCCTGCCTTTATCCTAAATGCCATGACACAGAAGGCTAACTCACATTTCCTTTTGTTATTTTCATGGGTGCAAAGTAAACAATTCAATCAGTATGTGAAACACTTTTTCCCTATAGGTTGGTATTACACTGAAATTCAGAAGTAGAAAAGAACTATCATTTAGTGGCCAAAGTGGAACAAAATTCACTGTTGCATAAAGGCAGAGTGTAAATATATGTTGCCATTCATGTGCAGATGTTTATATAGTTTAACACACAGCAGTATCAAATAAACAGACCTATATGAAAATTTAAACTCCACAGCATAGAATTCGTCCCCACGTAATTAGTATGTGAAGGTTCTTTAAATTCTAACTTACAAATTTAGACTATGATTTTCCATTTTTAGTTTTGGCCAAACTGTGGTTATCTGGCATAACACACACCAGCAGTACCTGCACATTTTGATACTTGGGCTCTTTTATTTGAATCAAATCCTTAAAAACTTTTAGCATTTACACCTGAAGATGCAAAATATTTTTCAAAAGCTGGAAAATTGGTATTTTTAGTTAAAAAAAGTGCTAAAACATAACAGCATTATCTGGACTGAAGACCAATTTTGATCTCTGCTAACAGATTAAAGCTGTTTACAGTAGTAGATGGCACATGTAAATATCTATCAGCATCTGCTTGGCACTTTCTTCTACTCTTCTGTATTTATCTTACCTTTAATGTACCATGTTTTTCATTTGCTTCAACAATCACAATTTCTGCTGTATCCTCGGCGTGCTCAGACCGTGCGTGTACAAACAAGGCTCTGCCAGCTTCTGATGCATTCTTCAATGCAACTAAAGACCCGTCCTGCTCCACCTTAAAGTCTGGGTTAGAAACTTCGAAGTTCAATTTGTTATTCCCCTTGCAATCATCAAATTCCACTGGAGAGGAAAAAAAAAAAAGAAAGAAAAAAGAAAATACACAATTATAAGTATACACTTTGATGGACTTCAAATACCTTTATGTTACTGGCTTGTCTACAGATCTCGGGAAGAAACATCTCACAATCTAAGGGGAAAAACTTTTAGAGAAGCTTTATATTTGTGTGATTATAATTCAGAAATCTTACAACTGTGCACTCCAGAAGGATGAAGAAATATTGACCATGCTAACTGGGGAGGCAGGAGATGAACAGAACTCTCTGGACATGATCATTCTGTGATCACTGAAATCAAATGCACAAAGTGCCCATCTAGTTCTGCCAATTAGGCAGTATCAGTAGAGACCTTGTTATCCTCCTCATCATCACCCAGGATCTCTCTCCTGCTGCCAAAGTACTTTCAGATAGCCAAGAAATCTTTATGTTTGGATTTGGTTGTTTATAGAATATTAAAGCTCACAATCTACTGCAGAAGTGTTACACAACAGAAAAAAACAATGACATTTCTTACTAAATACCAGGACTCTGATATAGTGCATGAGCTACGCTCAGTATAGCCAAGGATTATGAGAACTTTTAATTAAACAGTAGCTGTCAATAATCCCATTTCAGTTTACATGGAAGATTTAACATATTTAGGAAGGCTGACACAAAGAGAAATGTCTCTGAAGTAGGAAGGTCTGAGACTGCGCCAATTTCCTTCTCTGGGTCCAGTAGATCACTTTGCACAAAATACTGGAGCAAATATTACAGATGTTACAACCAGCTATACGAGTAAGAGGTCTTCACCACAAACTTGTAGTCACTAAGTAAACTTTTCAGGTTTTGACATCTCTGAGCAATGTATTTGCACATGAAGTTTGTTGGGTTTTTTTCCAATCTGTTTTGTATTCGCTACCTGCTCATTGAGTTACTGCTGCTGTAAATATTTCACTTATATGTACCATCTCACTGTTTTACATTTCATTTCTATTGGATCTTTAAAAACTGCATTACACGTTCAGAAATGAATAGACAGAGATACATACCATAGAAGATAAAAGACAATTGAGTTTTAGTGAATATAATGTACTTTGAATAATTGTTTAAATTCACTGTATAGACTTCTTGGATTGGGTCGATGTTTTTTTTTAAAGAATAAAATAAACCCAGATTCCCTCCCAGCCCAGCCAATATCTCAGCTTTTCCTGACTATGTAACCTCTATAATGGGTTTTAAAGCACAGAGAGAATTCTCATAGTGGATGGCCACACTCCTGAGAAGTTACACAGAAATTTTCTTCACCAATTTTTGTACAAAATGTACAAAATTTAAGACAAGGCTTCCACAGGACTTCATGGAGATCCTTCCACTCTGGGCATTCACTGGATTTGAATCCCAAAGTAATATTACCACTGGGAAAAATAACTGTTGCTGGTTCCACAATTTGAATACAACTTCATTTTATGATGAATATTGATGAGAAAGGTTAAATTAAATATTAATCAAATGCAAAAACCTCAAATGCCTAAAATTGAGAATATGAGACGTTGAAGACTACTTGTCAAATTGATAGTAGTGGATTGACCTCGGGCCACATCCCAGCCACTCTCTCACTGCTCCAGCTCGACAGGGTTGGGGCAGAAAATGAGATCAGAAAAGCTCATGGCTCCAGATAAAGCCAGGGACAGCACTTACCAATTACTGTCACAGGCTAAACAGAACTGGCTTGAGGTAAATTAATTTAATTACTTTTCCATTAAAACAGATTTGGATGGTGAGAAAAAGATGAAGTTAAAACCCCAATCTCCCCCTCCCCAGCTCAGCTCCACCCCTCAGTTCCCAGCTCCTCCGCTGCGCTCCCCGAGCTGCCCAGAGGGCGGGAACAGGGGTCGGCTCCGTCCCCAG
>JAOEGS010010062.1:19835-30999 GCA_025447755.1 Corythornis vintsioides
TGAGAAGTATTGGTATAAAAATTGAGTTTTGTGATGTGTTTTCAATTTCTCGTATCATTGTCTTTAATATACTTTTACTCTGTAGATGAAAAAAGTTTGCAGAAACAAAGCATGAACTAGTAGAACCTTTAATTTCATTAGGCACATTGTAACTGGTGAAGATTAATGTATATATCTCTTGCTAATTCTTTTCAATTACTCAGTTCATATAAATTCCCAAACCTTGTTAATTATGCTGAAGTCAAGTGGTAATTTTTAACAGTATTTCCACAGCAAGGGAATTTTCCTGGTCTAACCTTGCCCTTCTGTAGAAACTCTCAGCAGATTAGGCATTCTGACTCTAGTCCATTCATTTTCAGCACAAGCCTAATTGCTGCCGACTGCCTGCCACAGGTTCCCTGGTTATCGTACATTTAAGGGATGCAGGTTCTTCTGAGAACAAATAAGGAAAGATTAATTGTTTGTTTTGTTTCATCCCAAGAGAAATGTGGGAGCTTAATCAAGAAAAATAATTTCTTCTGTTGATTTGGCTTATTTGTGGAAAGGGATAATTGTATACAGGCAGGCATAGAGCTATGCATTTTGAAAGAAATTTTGCCATTTACCTCCTTGGGAGGCTAAGATACAGCAAAATGAATGTAACACAGCATTGGAATTGATGGGGATGGTTCACATTTCTCATAGTAAGTAATTTGGCTGCTGGGCTTTTATTCTAACCAATATTGCTAGGTGTTATTGTCATTTGTTTTGTCTGCTTCTTTGGATATCTAATCAAGGAGACAATAGTAGGGGGAAAAACGCTTTTCCAAATTGTCCTTAATTACTAGAGCACAAACTTAGCTAAACACTCTGGTATTTCCAATTAAAGAACTTGTTTCCAGCAAGCACCATTAAATCTATCTTTCCCAATCTGATAAATAAGCTATCAAAGAGTGGAACGGATTAATTGAGAGCAGTTAGTTCAAAGCACAGTATAACAGAGTAAACCAATGTTATCGATGAATGCAAATTTTATGTAAAGCATTAAGAAGCTCTGATGCAACAAAAAAATAGTTGAGAGTAACCACCAAGCACAAAGGAAATTTGTATCTGTGATACGGTAGTTATCTTGTTTGTTTCTCCTTGCACCAAAAGCACTAAAAGCTGTTTCTTTTCAGGACATCTATTTTGGGAATGTCAAATTGTATTTGATACTTTTGTTACGTATATTGCTCCTTCAGCATGCTTCAGGAAATAGCAGACATGGGAAAGTCACAGAACCAACAGGTCAGAGCTGATCAAAAGACATACTCCAATTTCTTTTAAAACTCGAGAAAGTCCTGCTTATACTACAGTATTTGTGGGTTTTATTGTCTAGTAGACATAGTAATCTCTAGTTGTGGTTTGCTTATGTAAATAAATATCAACCCCTGTGTTTGGTAGGGACTTAAGCCTAGCATATTGAATTTTGATTCCTCCTTATTATCCTCCTTATTACAGGTGAGTGTCCCTAATTATATGTATCTGGATATTTTTGATGGCTCTTCCTTTCTGCCAGCTGTCTGTGCATGCCAAATGGTATTGACCAACATAGTCTAACCATTGTTGTACACGTGGATATTTCCTTTAATGACAAACTGTAGGAAAACCATCCAGATGCTCCCCTTAAGTTCCAGCCTTTTGCCTTTTGAGAATGAGTGCATCAGCATGAGGAGAAAGCCTCTTGTCACCTTGATATTGAAATAAATTTATAGGCTTTAACTATTAGTATGTTAAAAAAAAACCCAACAAACCCCTAAGTATTCTGTGTTTTTTTCTATTGCTCATCTTTGTTGTGTATATAAGGCTTTGGAGTAATGTGCTCCATCAAGAAGGCAGCAGATAAGGATAAGTATGGTCTGTTAGACACTAAGCAGACTAATTTTGGGGCCTGTTTTTAGATAACTACCCTGGCTAAATAAGTTGTATTGCAGCTGCTGAGCATTGTGGCATCACTCATGTAAACAGCACAAATATACCAGCTGCCACAGCTTTTAAACTTTCTCTCTTAGAGCAGCAGTTAGTGTGGTGCATCCCTGGCCTTTACAGCAGTGATGTGGCTGGAGTCTGTTTTTGCTTTTGTAGAATTACAGTTTGTAAATGGTTGGATAAAAATCTTATTTCTTATGCTGTTGCAACCTACTGGGTATGTCTATTCTAGGAAAATGAAAAGGTCAGTGATAACTTTCCCAATAAAACATTCTGATAAAATGTCATTCCAGTTATGTGTATCTGACCGGGGGAGTTCATCCTCCATTTTTTTGACTGTCTTATTTTTATTTCCAGAATATCATCATCAGTAGGGAAATACAGCATTCATAACTCTGATAGTATGGTGTCTTATCAGCTCATGAGCTGATGGTAACAGATGTTTTGCAACAGATGTAGCACTTTGAACACAAGTCATTTACAGTATTTTTCTTTATATTTTTGCTGGCAAGTCACTAGGAGGAGATCACTGTTGTATTCAGAGTAAAATGGTTTTCTGATCAGCATCCCTGCGGTGTTGGCTTCTGGAAAATGTCCCTGAGAAATCACAAGTAAATTAGATGACTGAAAGCTCTCTCAGTTTCTCCAGATGTCAGGGTGTCCAGTTCTCCAAACGCACTTTTCAGCATGAGATCCAGCTTTCACACCTGGCTCAGTGCAGAAGGTTCCCTGTGTACCATTCCAAAAGCACTGGTAAAGCAGAGCGTGCACAGGATTGAAATCAACAGTGTTGCAGCCCCCAGCATTTAAGCAGCTGCCTCATCATTATCCCATCAGATGCTTCTCTATGCATTTGGACATAGTCAAGGTCATGCAGGGGTACATGCTGATTGTTTTGAACAGTAGTAGTTGTATAACTTCAGGGTGAGGAAGTACTTTGCGTTTTTTGTAATGACATTCTGTGTATGTGCTATGCAATAGTGCTTACCTGCTTTACAGGTGGATTTTTTAATAGTTAATCAAATTCAAGCAAGTTTAAGCATGTATCCTTGTCCAGTTTTAAGTAACATAATAATGAGGACATGTACTGCAAGAGTAAGTTACCATAGGATATTGGGGTCTTTTGGTAGTATTGGAAATAAAGGTTATTGGGGTTTGTGATTAATTTGTTTTCCTATGATGCAGGAGGTTTTTGATAAATCTGATCCAGTGCAGATATTCAAAAACAGTATTATTAATGTAAAAGTACAGACAGCATTTCAGTGAAGAGGTCTAGGAGCTAGGCTTGGTATCTCAAAAGACAGTGAATGTGGCCCAAAAAAACACCAAGTAATCCCAATTGGTCTCTTTCGGTCAATTATTTTTGCCCAATTTTACAAATTGGTGTTGTTAACTAAGGATGTCAGAGGGACATGCACCATCAGGCTGTCGGCTGATGCTGGGATACAAGTCAGGTGCAGAAGCTGGGCTTGTTACTGAGTGGATGGAGACATCTAAATTATTTTCCCTTTATTATGTTTAACAGTTATAGCCAGCATGTCACCATTTTTATATCTCTATGTTATCCCAACAACCATGGTATCATTTTTGTATCTGTAGCAGACTGTTTCAACTTCTTATGTTCCCACTTTTTCTTGGTATGACTAGTTTTGTAGTTTTGGGGGTTTTCTTCCCTGAAATTTAGTTTTATCCCCTCAACTGGTTTGTTCGATTTATTTATCAGTCATGGTGTTGTCTCCTGATGATCATGTGTTGAAGGTCACCTCTCTATCCAGTCAACAGAGAATTTAAAGGTTTTTGAATACTTCAGTTCTACTATAAATCCTTTCTGAACACTTCTTACATCCACTTTGATTTCAGGGCACTACTCCAGATGTACTTGCACTGATGGCATACTCTCTTTTAATTACTTTCATGGATTCTAGAGTCTGATTAAGTTCTCCATGCCACAGCATTATAGTACCATTCTTTCCTTTCATTGAGGCAACAAGAAATATGACTGAAAATAGTATATTAACCTTATCTTCAGATGCCGAGACTTACTTGGGTAAAGACTAGGGTAAACAAGACCCTTCAGGAATAGAAGACCCTCTGGGAACAAATGATGCAACACAGCATTTTTGCAAATTCTTCCTGTATGGTAAACCTGGAGGCCAAATATTTATGCCAAAAAATGAATAATAGAAGCAAAGAAGGTTGCTGTCTAAAAAAACTAGAATATATGATTCAGCAATTCATGATTCTTAGTTTCATCCTCATTTGTGGACATCACTGGCCAAACTATGTAGCTGTCCAGTTGCTGACAAAGACACATCAAGGAAATGCTAAGTATGAAGATAACATCAAAACCATGAGATTTATAAAGAGTAGTGTGGCATTGTTGCAGTATATTAATGGTATGGAATTTTTTTACAGAAATCCGGATGACTATTGCTTCTGTTAGGGGTCTGACTTTGTCTTGTTTATTCTTTCTAGAGAAGTCATCTTTCTTTCAATAACAAGGATGTGGAGAGTTTTAGCTAAGTCAAAATATTATCTACAGAATTGTTATGCTGTGATAAATGCAGCTCCTGACTGGTGCTGCTTGTCTACCATCAGCACATAAGAAGTAAATAAGCATTTAGTACCAAGTTAGGATAGTGTCTGTTCACAAGTAATTGCCTTGTTCCTCACCTTTACCAAGGACTCCCTTGCTAGTGAGTTTTGGGAGGGACAAGTGTCAAGGAACTGAAACATAATGAAGTACCTGCAATTGAGCAAGGATTACATTGCTCTGTTAATTCTGTAAAAACTTGTCAGTTTGCCACCCAAATAAATGCCTAGAGTGCGTAAAACATGGAGCAGAGTGACCTCTAGAAGAAAAATCAATAGCAATTCATATTTCATATGTCTATAATTGCTTGTGAGAGCATGGCAGCACTTTGTTTATAGAGCAGCTCGTTCTACCAGGGATTCCTTCCTGACTTTTTCTTCTTTTTTGGTGGTGATACCTCTCACAGAGTGTGAATCACAGCCAGATGCAGCAATAGGCAAGTTTTACTGGTGATGATTTTTTATTATTGTTTTCACATTAGTGTCTTCAGAATTGCATCCCAGCGCTCTGTTAGAACCAGTGCACTGATCCATAGTCACAAGTAAATTTTGTTCATAACTGTTTCCTTGGAAGACTCCTGAATCTGTTTTCACCTTCCTTTTAGTAGTCAAGGCTTTATCTTCTGTGAAGCTATCCATCTGCTAGAATTTTAACCATCAGACTAAACCCATTCTGTGGCCTTCATTTTTAAGCAATTTGTCAGAGAGACAAGGAATTCTCACAGTCTGCTAATTTAAAGACAGAATTTTGAAAATATCTTTTTCCCCCTGCTTTGCTTTGCTTTGCTTTTTCATTTTTTTTAAGAAGCTGTTGTAAGATTTGTATCCCCACTGAGGACCAAGATGTCATAGGGATAGAGAAAATGCCGCTCACTTTATGGATTACTGTTAGGTCAACAAAACTTTGGCAGCATTGATTAACTTGACAGTGAGTACAGCAGTACATTTATCACTTATGGCTGTGCTGTAGAAAATCTAATAAGAGGCAAACAATTCCCTTTAGAGCAGTAACAGGTTCACTGTGGCTAACGGTGCATGCACTGGAAATTTCTGACTTTAAATTATACCCTTGCTGCTAGTTGGGTCATTGACTTAAAGCTACTGCACTTTCACTACTATGTTCTGTATTATTAATTTGATCAAAATTGTTCTGGCTTCTATAAATGTGATCCAACAATGCATCAGAGTTCATGTAAACTCATAAGCTTTTCTGAAGATGACGTGCAGAAAGGAGTTTGATCCAAGCAAGCTTCTTTATGTAGAAGAGACAGCTGCCTGTTATAAATGTTTGGGGTCTTATAAGGTTATAACATAAAAATTTTGAACTCTTGCTTACAAATCTGCCTCTAAATCACAGATTTAAATAAAACCAAAGCCCAAAAATCTTACATTTAATTTTATTTTTTCTTGGTTGGTCAGAAGGACATTTTTCACATGTGAAAATCTGTGCTTTTTTAATCACCAGCAAATACTTTTAAAAATCTGTACAAGTTGATTTATAGGCATGTTCTTCCAGTTGTCTTGTTTTTGTAAGAATTATGAGAATTGAACAACGAACAAGAGATTTTCTTTCTCTCTTGTGTATAAGTGCTACTTCTTGATGACAAGTTAGTGTTTGTTTCTAATCTGATCATGAAATTATTTTCTAGTCAGTATCGCTTGGTTTCACTTTTGATAAAACTTTTCTGGAACTCCACAATCAGTACATTGGGAAGTGTCTTTGCATTGTAAATATAGAGAAAAAAAAAAAAGTTTGGTGGGCTTTGGCTTGTTTGGTTTGTTTTTTAAGTCTTGTACTTGATAGTTCTCTTAAGTGGATGCCCCACATAATGTATTATTTTACAGAAGCTATTTTCCTCCAGTTTGAATAACCAAAAGCTAGTAAAAGCTACATACCTGAATAACTGTGTTTCTAGGTACGAGAAAAGAATAGCAAAGGAAATGCAGCATTAAGTACAGATGAGAACATATGGTGTGCAGCTAAATTGGCAGCCTTATCTTTGTGATATAATTGGCAAAACTGCTGTTCAAACAAGAGATTAGTGAAACTAGTTTTTAATATTAGGATATATGGCTCAGTAGAGGAGAGAGCCTTTTTGAGTAGCAGTTGTTATTTCAAATATTTTGTCTTATATTAGGAAACTTTAAATTGGAGGGTTTCTTCTGCAATGTCTGTAAAAATGATGAAGTTTTCTTTGTTGGGAGAGAGGTATTCTACTTGAATCAATTGTCAGGAGGCTTAATGTAATAAGGCAGTTTGTGGTCTGACTAAAAGAAACACTGTGCAATAGAAATTCCCATAGCAGTTTGTTTTTAACAGAAAAACTGAGTTCACCTGAAACATAAATACATTGAAAACCAAGACTTAATAAGGTAGAGCAGCTTCAGAATGTGACAGAGCAGGTTGCTGTCTTAAGTATGTCTTGCAGTGGCTACGGTTTAACCAAATATCTGTGCTAATGGTGGTATAGCTCTATCAACAGCTAACAGCAACAGATTCTTTGCAACAAATTATGAGGCAAGATGATGCAAGTACTATTTGCATAGTGAGGAGGGAAATTACAATTAAAGTGGAACTTCCTATTTATTTCTCCCTTTTTTCATTTGCAAGCTAAAAGTTGTACTCTCACTCTCTCACTAGATTTTAGAGGCAACAAGACACATTTTCACACTTTATCCTGGGTTCATACAATAAAGGAGTTACCCTACTGCTTGCCTTACTGAACAGAGACCTGGTATTGATTAACTATCACACTGGCATCAGAACTGCTCTTAGGATTCAATTTTTTTGTTGTTTTGCATATTTTATTGATCAAAAGTGGTAAATGAGCATCAAGCGTGCAAGAAGACGATGAATTGTTTACTTGCATAAAATAACCTTTCAATAAGGGAAGATGCATTGCTCACACTTTTGGTGCTGTTCTGCTGCCCGAAGCAGATGGCATTCAGCTGCTATCGATTTGCTCCTGTAGTTACAGAGCAGCATGTAACAAGGCATGCTCATTTCTCTGAAAGAGAGGTAGGGATTTTTGCCAGGGTGGTGGAAGTAAAAAAGGGAGAAAAAGGGGGATTTGGACATTGTTGGGGGGGGTTGTTTTTTTTTAAAAAAAAATAACCTGAGAGAACTTTTCAACTTCTATTAGCATCTCTATGCAAACAAACCAACAAAAAAAGCAGTGATTTTACACTTGCAGAGAAAGGGAGTTGTTTTGCTAATTGTAGCATTCCTGGTAACATTACTTCCCATTGCAGATTGAATTTCCAGGAGTCAAGAAAATATTTAAGAGCATAAAGAGCATCCAGAATTTAGTATTGCAGACTATTAGCTGCTTTATTTTTTATTTAAATATGTTTTTCCTTACTTGTGTAAAGAATGTCAGTTCCTTAGCAAGACAAAATAATACTATGCAGGACTTGGTTCTGCAAACAGTTTACACTGATGAGTAAAAAATTTAATAATTTGTTGTTGGATCTCTGCTACAATTAGGGAGAAAGAGGGACAAAGAGAGCTTTGTCTGAAAGTTATTTGAAAGGGTATTTAAGGCAGAATTGTGGCATGAACAAGATCTTTAATTGTTTGACAGATTTTAATTAAGTGTAGTTATATGATAAAAGAGTATTTCAGTAAATAGAGCACAAGAATGTTTGTTTTAAGACAAAACATTTTAGGTGATTTAAAGTCTTATTTCTAGAAGAGTGATATGGTGGGTGGTACTGAGAAGCAGGGTGCAGTCTCCTTATCAATCAGTTCTAACGGAGAAATAACCCATCTGTCAAGATACACAAGTGTGGTAGTATGAGAGTTAACAAACAGCCTCTTGATGACAAAACTGGAGCAGGAAAATATTTTGAAGACAGATGCAAAAGTCTTCCTTGCCCACAGTGCTGGAAGTGCTTACTGTTGATTTTTTAACAGTCTTGAGCATCTTCCTGCTCTGATGTTGTTTGGGAAAATAATTTACTCTGTTATTACTGCCCTGCTATCCTCCATGTCATTTATATTGTCTTCCTTTTTAATGAAAATAATCCATGAATTATCACCCCTGACAAAAATGTTCTTACACCAGAGTTAGTAGCTAGTTATTTATCAAGAATTAAATTTAAACATGCATATTAGTGTCTCTAAAAATATCCTACTTCATCTGCTCAAAATTCTTTTCTCTGACATTGATTCCAACATGCTTGTGTAATTTATGAAATGCTGTCTAAGCTTTTTTTAATATTCATCTGGTTAGATAGCACTACATCCTGACCATTTGTTACGCTGCTTCTGTTCCATATGCGGGTAAGAGAAGAATCTGAATCTTTGACTCTAACCTGTTGGTTTCAATCCAGAGTAGAAATTTCTTATGAGTGTTCTTCAAAAAGCCAAATTTTGGTGAGCTTATGAGAAAACAAATGTTTTTGAATCAATGGCTAATGCTGTCAGGACATTTACAACCTTCTTCCAGGTTGATTGGATTTTGCTCTCCTGTGGGTCTAAGGAAATGTTTTAAACATAAGAATTACCATGAACAGAAGTTAATTTAATGGGATGTAGAAAAGAGCATGTTTTTAAACAGGATTTTCTGTGTTACAGTGATTCTATAAGCCAGTTACTTTCACAAATTAAGACTAATACAATGATTTTATTGTTCTATTCTTGTGGTATCTATCTATACTGTTAGGACTGATTTGCCTCAGCCACCCTGTCTTTCTAATTTCTCAATACCTTAGTCATCAAAACTTACTTTGTGCTTCTTTGTATTTGTGTAATCAAACGCCTCATTCACTATAGAATTAGACTAAGTATTTTTTTATATTAATAATTCAGAAAAGTAAGCAACAAGATTATTACCTTGCTTTTGCTGCTAAAGATAATCAATGTCTTGCAAATGCAACATGTATTTTATTGTTAAGTTTATTAAAATGTAATGTAAGCTTCAGAGTTTTTAAAATTTAGCTTACCGATTTTCATGCAGTGACACTTCCAATATTGCAGAATAACCTAGAGCCCTTATTCAACACCACAATTTGTGCTGAAAGGGCTACCAACACTTAAAACATAACCCCTCGTATAAATTTAAATATATTTGGTCAGCAATGTTACCCCTTCTTTACCACTGCAAAAGTGACAGAATGCATTCATTAACCCCAGGAGCAGTGAATTCCCTGTGATTTCTATATTCTCTTTTTTAGACTTTGGAATGGGTACCTGCTGCTTAATCTAATTAGTTTCAGAGGGAATCTTGAGTCATTTCTCAAGAGTTTACTCCGACCCAAAACCTTTGAAGAGAAAATATCAAGGAGACCAAATATGTTATTGTAGAGTTGAATAGCATTCTTGTTACTGTACCTTGAGGAAACAATGCAAATGAGGAAATCATCCTCAAATGATTTTAAGATTTTTGTTGTGACATTTGCATGAAATTGTCATTCTTGTGGAGAGCAAGGCTTGTTTTTTTAGCTAACTTCCTCAGTCTTCATCAAACACCTGACTCTTTCCTTAGGCCCAGGAAAACCAGCAAAATGAGTTAGAGCTGTTGAATGTTTCTTATGAAGCAAAAAAAGAAGTACAAATGCTGTTTCAGGGATATTCTTAAATGTTGCAGTATTAAAAAAAAATAGAAATTAAAAATTCTTTAATCTCTGACATTTCTTCAGGCTTGCTCATAACTATCCTCCTTACAAAGGACTATTTTATAAGCATAGTAAATACAGTAGATAGAAAACATGGCAGTGCAGGAAAAAATAGTAAACATAATCTATGCAAAAATATGTTACATTTTTCAAACTCCGCTTTGAAATGAGATGTAATAACAGAAGAAATAAAAATGTTACAGATTTTAGTGTGTGTGGAAAGTAAGCATACAAATATAAAACTGCAGTTATCCTGCAGCCAAAACCCCATTCTCTGTCAATAAGAGCTTTTAATGGTGTGAATTAATATCTCTCAGCCTGGCAACATAAAACTTATAGTTAAAATTGAAGCAAAATTATTATCACTTTTATTATACATTCAGAAATGTATTTTCTCTCATATATTTGTCTTTAATACATGTAAAACAAGACAAACTATAATGGTTGCACATGATGTTTTAAGTTTTCTTAAAGTAGTTGTGTCGTTAATGGTTTGGGGTTTTTTTAATATCTTTGTTTTGTCCTAATATTATTTGAATTTGCAAATCTTTAAGTGATGTGCATATATCTAAAATAAAACTTTTCAGAATTGACAGCAAGGAAGAAGTGTTGGGTAATCATTCCTGCATTACCCCTTCATCCTCAGTGCCTGCAAATAGGGCCATTGGCTGCCCAGTAGATCACCTCTGGATTGGGGCTCTCTCACCAGCAGTCTTTTACTTGGAATCACAAAGCAGAACAGAGCTACCATGTCACTGCAGCAAATCTCCACCCTTGCTAATGCGGGGAGAGAAAGGAGGTAGATGGCCTGTGGGTGCACACATGCCAGGTTACCTTTCACAACAGGGTTTTGCTGGTGAGAACTGACAGGTAGGAGCAGCCTCTTCAAACCACCTGAATGGCACAAAGGAATAAAATACATTTACTGCAGAGAGTCCAGCACAGGGCCACCAAGATGCTGAAGGGAGTGGAGCATCTCCCTTATGAGGAGAGGCTGAGAGAGCTG